>JAPKLW010001488.1:66561-112011 GCA_026898455.1 Plectranthus barbatus | reverse complement strand
ACATCAGAAAAGTATTACGAACTTCTTTGTTGGACAATTCGTAAAGTAGATTAATTAATTACCTATCTCCGCTCGGTCTCAAGATAAATTAACTAACTCCAAAGATCTACAGATTTATTCCTACAATCAATCTCCTTCAGTTACGACAAGAAATCAGATTATCTTGTGAAAATCTCTTTCGATTGAAAACTATCATAGTTACGTCTCAAGTAATCAACTAGATAATCCTAAGATGTGGCCAACAAATCAAGATTATGAATAAGCACAGATTTCACAAACTACGAAGGTAAGGGGAAAATAATTCAATTAATCAAACCATGTATACATTGATAGTTCGTAACCCTAGAATCTGAGAAAGGATTTATTTACACATATTCATGGTAATATTCATCATAGAAAAATACAACCTTTATTGCATAAAAACTGGAATCCGGAAATCTTCCCGCAGGAACTTGTCTTCAAACATAAAACTCTAAAAACTCTTGGAATCTCTCAAAATCTGAAATCTAGAATGAAGCACACTTAAAAATCAAAATTACAAGGATATATATAGAGGTGGAGGTGTATCATATCAAATCTAGGGCTAGATATGCATTAATCTCCAAATCAGATCCGGATTAGGTTTCCCGCATGCGCGTTGACCGTGGCAATCTGGCGTCGATCGCTGGCCTGGAACCTCTTCGTCGATTGACGAGCATTGGCAGCGATCGACGCGGCCTTTGCTTCCGTCAATCTTCTTTTCCCTTCGTCGATCACTGTGCCTTCTTTGCCTCGTCTGCGCGGTCTCACAATTTTGGCCATAACTTCCTCTCCTGAACTCCTATTGACCCGATTCCAGTTGCGTTGGAGAGCTAACTCAAAGCTTCATCCATTGACATGCGCCAATAGCTCGAATTCCTCTTGTCGAAGAAATCTTCATTGCTACTCTTACACGTCACTGTTTTCGGAATGGTTTTCTCATGAGTTTAGGCCTAAGAACCTGCATAAACATCAAAACACACCTAAAACCACCTAATATTGACATCATGCATAAAATATATAAATAAACTCAATAAAACTACATAGAATAGTAGGAAAATAATATAGATAAGTGAGTGAAATAATGAGCTTATCATCAGTCAGATCGTCGATGCCCTCAGAGCCCAGCACAAGCCGGGGCAACTTCCGAGCAACACTCAGATTAACCCCAAGAATCAGAATCAGAGGAACCAAGTGAATGCCATCACTCTGAGAGGGGGAAAATTATATGAAGGGCCAAAGTAGATGGGGAAAGATACCCAGGAGGACGAAGAAGCCGAGCAGAATGATGAAGCCATCGAAGACGCAGCCCCGTCGATCGACGTAGGATCTACGTTGATTGACGTAGCTCCAAAGGCCCCGTCGATCGACGCAATCCCCCAGCCCGCCTGCGAAGAAGCGTCCTATGCCGTTTCCACAACATTTTGCTAAAACAAAGATGAACGAGAGATTTGCACGCTTTCTGGAGAACATGAAGAAGGTGAACATCAACATCCCGCTGATTGAGGCACTATGAGAGATACCAGGGTATATCAACTTTCTGAAGGATTTGATCCCTCAGAAAAGACCCTTCCTGGAGCACGAGAGGGTCAACTTGTTCGAGGAATACAGCGCGATTATTCAAAAGAAGATGCCGCTGAAGAGAGAGGACCCAGGATCCTTCACGATCCCCTGCATCATTAGAGGAGAGACCATTGGAAAGGACCTTTGCAATTCCGGCGCATCCATCAACTTAATGCCGTTGTCAATCTTCAAGCGACTAGAGATCGGAAGCATCAAACCAACGACCATATCATTGCAGATGGCTGACAGATCGGTGTCCTACCCAAGAGGCATCGTAGAAGACGTACTTGTGAAGGTGAAGGACATCATCATTCCAGCAGACTTCGTGGTCCTTGACATGGAAGAAGACCACAACATCCCGTTGATCTTGGGGAGATCTTTCTTGAAGACTGCTAGAGCATTGATTAACATTCGAGACGGCAAATTGACGGTCCGAGTTAATGACGAGTCGATCACCTTCCCCATCTACAAAGCAGTGCAGAAGAGTAATGAAGGGACCTACCAGGAAGAGTGCCACATGATCAATTGTTTCAATCCGGTGATTTCCTCCCCCTTTTCTTCTCTTAAAACTGATCCGGATTTTCTGAAGAACTGCTTACTACACTCTTTGTTTTTGTCTGCAGATTTGGATAAGGCGGACGATCAACTTGTGGATCTAGTGATGGAGCTGGGTGTGTTTGAAGAAATAACACAGGAGAAAGAGAACAAACGGGAGCGGTTACCAAGCCGACGCAGCCAGAAAAAAAAAATAGGGAAAAGCACCCACGTCGATCGATGCAACAACCGCATCGATTGACGTAGGAAAAAGGGTCGATGCAAAGGCTTCGTCAATCAAAATGGTGCGACATGAAAAAGGGATCTCTTCCATCTCAACCACGTCGATTGTCGCACACCATGCGTCGATCGATGTGAGTCTGGAACCGCAACTTTCTAACTCCGATCCGCCTGCTTTGGAACTCAAACCACTCCCGATACATCTCAGGAAGTACAAGTCCGCCATTGGGTGGACATTGAGAGACATCAAGGGGATCAGCCCTTCATTATGCATGCACAAGATCCTTCTGGAAGAAGACACCAAGAAATGGGGGATGCAAGTTGTCAAGAACGAAGATGGAGAGGAGGTCACGAAAAGACCAGTTTGGACACGACCTCCCTGATAGTGATTTGAGACTCCGGGGGATAAAAAAGTTGTTGTCTGAGATCAACTGCCAGGTATCGTTCCCTCTTTTGTCTGATTTTCAAACTTATTCCACTCTTCGTGTTGGAAATAAGTTTGGGGGGATGTGGACAAGAGATGGAACGTTGTATCTTTTATTTATTCTGCTTTTCGTCTTTAATTTTTTTCTTTTCTATTTTATGCTATTTTGTGGGGAAGAATTTTGAGTTTTGAGATAACCTGAATGAGATTGTGAGATTAGAATTGATTGAGGGTTGAGTTTGAATTAATTGAGATTGTGGTTAGATGCCTATGAATGTAGAAAATCGCATGATAGGACTGATTTGACACTTATACTTGTATGCTGATTGAGCTGATTTGAAATTGACTGTGGAAGAAAATTTTTTTGAACCTTTGTGTGAGAAATTTGAGCCTTTATTTTGTTTGATGTGAGATTCACATGTGTGTTTTGATTTCTCTAGAACTTGCTTATTTTCTTTGTTGAGACTGCATAGTGTGCACAAGTTTAGGAGATGATATTAGGCCATCTTTGTTAACCCAATATCCTAAACACTGTCCCTTCACAATAAAGTTTTCCCTAGTTAGCCACTTTGAGCCTGTACAATTTTTTTTCCTTGTCTATGAGATTAAGAAAAGTATTGTCTCACTTATGTCTTGAGTTGTGGTTTGTATGGGGTTGATTGGTGAATTCGTGATAAGATATGATGAATTAGTGGTGAAAAGATGTGTGAAAAAGAAGCTCAAAGAAATAATTAGAATTCTCATAAGCTCTTTGAAAAGAAAAAAATACAAAATTATCAAAAAGAGCATAAGAGATTCAAAATGATCTAGAAAAAATTTGAGTTTGTTGATGTATATGAGGAGATGAGGTGGATGATTATAGATAGTGGTTGGATATGTTGAGAGTCATGAACTAAATTGATTTAGTCACTTGGCCATATTTCCCTACCTTATTTGAAAAAGCCTACGTTACAACCTTTCGAAAGTCCTTTTTTATTCTAGACTTGTGTGCACATTCTAGCAGTGGAGATATTAGAAAATTTTCAAGCCTATGGTAGAAATTTCTTCATACATGTTGTTGAGTGCTTTCATCTATACCTTAAACACTTGAGAGTTGAGTGATACACTTCCTGTAAGTTCTTCCACAGTTGATGAATTTTCTGTCTCTTTCGAATTGCTTGTATGTAGTGGATTTTTGATTCTTGACTGTGATGAATCTTGTGAAACATTGCACTTTAACTGCATGATCTTTTAATTTCTTTCTTGCCTATTGATTGAGGACAATCAAACGTTCAAGTTTGGGGGGTTTCATAAGCTCATTATTTCACTCACTAATCTATATTATTTTCTACTATTCTATGTAGTTTTACTAAGTTTATCTATGTATTGTATGCATGAATCGATATTGGGTGGTATTAGGTGCGTCTGATGTTTATGCAGGTTTTAGGCCTAAATTCACGAGAAAACCATTCCGAAAGCATTGACGTGTAAGATTAGCAGTGAAGAGTTCTTACACACAAGGAATTCAGGCTATTTGCGCATCCCAAGGGATAGAGCTTTGAGTTAGCTTTCCAACGCAACTGGAATCGGGTCAATCGAAGTTCGGGAGAGGAAGTTATGGCCAAAACCGTGAGACAGCGCGGAAGGGGCGAGACCTGATTTTTCCACGTCGATCGACGGAGAAGCCACGTCGATCGACGCGGACCTGCTGGTGCGGGAAATTGATTGAATTCGAATTTTCTCATATCTTTAGCCCTAGATTTGATAGGATACACCTCCACCTCTATATATATCCCAGTAAGTTCGATTTTTAAGTGTGCTTCATTCCAGATTTAAGAATTTGAGAGATTCCAAGCTTTATTTGAGTTTTATGTTTGAAGACAGATTTTTGTGGGAAGACATTCAGACCCAAGTTTTTATGCAATTTAGATTTTATTTATCTTTGATGAATTCTACTATGATTATGTGTAACTAACTTCCTTCTCAGATTCTAGGGTTTGGAACTATCAATGTCTGCATGTTTGATTAATTGAATTATTTTCCCTTTACCATCGTAGTTTGTGAAATATGTGCTTATTCATAATCTTGAGTTTGCTGGCCACATCTTAGGATTAATTAGTTGAGAACTTGAGACGTAACTGTAATAGTTTTCAATGGAAAGAGTTTTCACAATATAATCTGATTTCTTGTCTGAGCAGAAGGAGATAGATTATAGGAATAAATCTGATGATTTTAAGAGTTAGTTAATTCATCTTGAGACCAAGCGGAGATAGGTAATTGACTAATCTACTTTATGAATTGTCCAACAAAGAAGTTCATAATACATTTCTGATGTTTCACCACGAAGAGGAATTAATCAATTCATTCATACATGTCATACTTGATAGGTAGATATCCCTGAAATCTGTACTTCTCATAACTGCATCATCAAAAGTCTTTTATTTTCTTGTTTAATTATAATTTGCGAAATCAGTTGAAACAAAACCCAAAGTTTATTTTCCTTCCTAACTAGTATTTTTAGAACATATGTTTTAGTATTTTAGATTTTTCGTTATTTCTTCCCCATGGGATTCGATAATTTATTTGCCGCTTTATTATTAGCTTTGCCAAGTCGCTAGTAAAATAATTCTGCGATCACTCCCAACTTCCAGTTTGCATCTAAAGCATCCAGACCAATAATACCAGCATCTCAGGTATCATCTCCTGAACTTAACATTGATTCCTTACGCAATCTTATAGAAATACGAAGAAACAAAGTGGAAGAAATGAGTCTTCGATTGCGCACAATTGAGATGGAGGCTGAGAAGCTTTGAGATGATATTACTACTGCACAATGGGAATTTGTTGATGCTGAAGCAGACTATAAAATCTTGGAGCAAGCTTTAACTTTGTCAGCTCACGTTTTTGTGGAACAAAATGTGAATCGTTTCACTAAGTTGGTTCAGACAATTTAATCTGGTAGTTAACGTCTAGGAAATGTAGCTGAGTTGATTCGATTGAAAAGAAGTGTTGGGGTGAAGGGAGAAACTAAGAGACTTCAAAACATTCAAAGACAATTGGAGGAGGAAGAACTTCAGCGAAGAGTCGAAGAGGAAGCTCGCATAAATCTCGAAGCTGAACAAAAACAAAAAGAAGAGGAAGAGAGAATCAAATTGTTTGCAGTTATCACCAATGATCCTGAATCTTCAAGACTGGTCTCTGAAAATGATGTTGTGTCGATAACAATGATTAATCAGATGAACAACAATTTTCAAGGCCAACTTGACACATTGGTTGCAAGAATCGAACAACGCCATGCTGAATCATAACAGAACCTGTCTTCGATTAAAGCCACTGTCTCAACCCTTCTTGACATTGTCACAAAGGGGGAAGAAGAAAGATAGAGAGACAAGGAAGTTGAAGAAAAGAGACGACGGGAACATACCGACATCCTTGCACAAATCATGGCTAAGCTCTCTGGATCATCCTCCTCTAATCCACCACCTCCATGAAGTCTTTATGAGTGTTTATCTTTCTTACTAATAGGTTACTTTATCATGCACACAACTCTTTTCTTTATCATGTGTGTAGTTCATACATTTTGTTACTCTTGCATTGGATTTTGTCTCTAAACGTTTTACTTAGAAAAATATATGAATATATATTGACTAATTTAGAGGAAAGTATTTTTGAACAGAATGTGTATATTGGGTAGTGTCCTTGTAAACTCGATATACATCATTTCCTTTCTCTCTGTCTTTGTTAATGGTTTTTTGACAATATCAAAAAGGGAGAAATTGATAGAAAAATAGATCTAGACTCCCTCTAGAAATAAATATTTTGATATGCCAAAAACCATCTTAGTTAGTTTTTCCAGTTTCTAGAGTTCTAAACTGTAATCCTTGTATAGGACCAATCGAGTTGTAATAGAACTCACAATGAAGATCGAGCAATGGAGAATGCTCGAGAACTGACTATCATCATGCCTGGCCTTAACCGAAAACTGAGTTGGAGCACTCAGTTTAAGGTCTAACCATACTGACAAGGAGAAGTCAGTACGAGGGTCTTCCCAAACAGACTAAGGAGAAATCAGTTTAAGGGATTACCATACTGATCTGGGAAAATCAGTATGAGGGCATTTCCCATACTGACTATGGAGAGTCAGTATGAGGATTTACCATATTGAACGTGGGAAGTCAGTATGAAGGCTAAACTGTACTGACTCTTAGAAGTCAGTATAAGAAGCCTCAGTCAGACTCAAGCATTTGCAAAATGTCGAAGTCAGTACGAGGTTATCCAAAACTGGGTTCTCAAGCTGTAAAGGAGTCTGACAAAAAGTTAGTGTATCGTACACTAACAATGGGCAGAGCAGAAAGGAGACCTAAGGCATGGGCTACGATTGGAAAAAATAATCCATGAGTCTAACGTCTAGATTTATGTGTCTAACGGATAGAAATTCAAATTGCCTTAGGCTCTCCTCTCTATATAAATATCGGTGTTTGTGCTTACATCTACTTCCGCTGCATACACAAAACCTTCTGTTGCACATATTTGCACTCTGATTTTGGACCAATAACGGGAGATGAGGAAATCTTCACAGATCTGTAGATTGTTAAAGGACCCTCAGTCTCCTTCAGTGATAACTCAAAAGGGAGAGTGATTGGATGAGGGTGCGTTAGCAATTAGGACCAAGCATTATCAATGTGGCCCTCATCGACAGTCTGAAGCACAACCTGCTGAGCATCAGCCAATTAAGTGAAAATGGGTACATTGTTTCTTTTGTTGATACAGGATGCGAGATTGCGGACAAGACTACCGGAGAAGTAAAGCTTCGATGAATCAGAAAATGAGGACTCTATGTGGTCGATTGGCAAAGTGGATAGCAAAATGCATGCTTCATTGCATTCAGTAAGGAAGAAATCAACTGGCTATGGCACAGCAGGCTGACACATTTGAACTTCAAGGATCTCATCAGCAAGTACTGTCCAAAGAAGACAAAGACTTTGCGGATTCCCATGAGCATAACATGCCAAATTTCATTGGATGAAGAAGGCTAATCTGTAAATCCTACAACATATCAAGGTATTATTGGTTCATTATTATATTTAACGGCCAGCAGGCCAGATATTTCGTTCGTTGTAGGCGTGTGTTCTAGGTATCAAGAAAATTCGAAGAAGTCACACATAGAGGGTGTAAGAAGGATTGTCAAGTACTTGAAAGGGACAAAGTCACTCAGAATTAGGTATCCCAGAGCAGATGGTCTCACACTTGTTGGATATTAAGACTCGGATTTCAGAGGTTGCCGAATTGATCGAATGAGTACAAGTGGAACTTGTCAATTCCTTGGACACAAGCTGATCAGCTGGTTCAACAAGAAGCAACACTCAGTAGCAACATCCACAACAGAAGCTGAATATGTGGTTGCTGCAAGCTGTTGTACTCAGGTGCTATGGATCAAACAACAGCTTCAAGATTATAAAGTCAGCGCCTGATGTGTCTCGATCTACTATGACAACAACAGCGTAATGTGCATCACAAAGAATCCAGGACATCATTCAAGGATGAAGCACATTGATATCAGACACCACTTCATTCTAGATCACATTGAAAAGAATGACATTTTAGTGGATTATATTCGGATAGAAGACAAACTTGCCGATATATTCACCAAACCTCTAGCAGAGAACAGACTCAAAGAGCTTTGTCTTAAGCTCGAATAGCTGGAGTTGGATGAGGTTTTGGAAGAATGAGTCCAAGCTTTCATTCTGTTCTTGGTTTTTCTTGGATTTCTGGCTAAACGTTGAAAAGATCTTTAGTCGGTTTGCTGAGTCCAAGCTCTTAGAAGACTTGACAAAGGTTGTTGAAGTTCTACCTTTTAGAAGACTCCTTATTGTTTGCTGAGTCCAAGCTCTCAACAAATATTCAAGATCTGCTGGATCAACCTTTAGCAGACATTATCCAGCAAATAGGAGTCCACTTCGAAAAAGGTGGGATCTCTTAACTGCTGAAACAATTTAAGCCACATTTATTGTGAAAATTAATGTGTGCTCAGTCAAATCTGATATCATTTATGAAGATTTTGTTCAGACCTTGAGACGTTACAGGTCTAGATATGGTATCTTGAATGGCCACGTGGAAAATATTCCTGAAACCATCGATTCCTAAGATAGATGATGTGATTGATCGAAGAGTTATCAAGGCTGTTGGGAAATTTGGCTAAGTTTCCTCTCCCCAGTAGCTACTTGTTTAGATTCTAGTTTGGTGTTTTGGTGGATCAAATCCTAAGTCCTACCAGCGTCAGTTGTCTCTAGATAGCTCTAGATCTCAAATGTAAAGTCCTGTTTAGGTCTTTTGAGTTGTAAGTCGCAGTTGATCAAGACTCATGCTGGCTACTGTTCACCAGCATGAGATGTACTTACCAGTTGAGAAAAGTCTCACCAGCAAGCGACTGACAAGACTCGTGCTGACACTGTTCATCAGCATGAGAAGAGCTAATGACTGGCTACTGTTCACCAGTTGGGAAGGTTTTCATCAGCAGGGAGCTGACAAACCTTATCAGCAGAATAGGTGTTCTCACTGACACTGTTCACCAGCGGTGAAGCCACCAGTCATGGGAGATTCCAAGAGTTAACATCAGACATATCGGTAGACTTAGATTGTACCAGCGCAAGTCACCAGCAGAGACTGCCAGCACAAGATCACCAGAATGTTCTACCAGTCGGATGTTACCAGCAGAATTCAAGATTCACTCTCCCAGAGTCTTAGAGACAAAAAGAAGATTCGTCTGAGGAATAAACTGACAAAGCACGACTTTAAGGGAGGATACCTTAAAGTCTATCAGTTCAAGACACCAGTTCCGATTCCTCGTACTGACGAATAGTGCCGTTCTGACATAAAGAGATCAATGTCAGATAAAGTGGACAAAAGCATGGCGCTTTCCGGAAATTCCTACCTGCCGCCGTCAGAAGGACATGCGAGGACAGAGACCTTTTCCGGATGAGTCCAAACGGCTAGAAGTTTGAATGGGATCCCGCGTCTATAAATACCTGGGATCCATCAACATTCAATACTTCTTCTCTCGCTCAACTACCGAAAGTCAGAAATTTTATTGCAAGCAAGCAACTCTTTCGAGGCCTTTCTAAAGGCTATCCGTGTGTTGATTTATTCAAACACGAGACTTCAAGCTTCCAGCTTGTAAGTTACAGATCTCTTTGGTGTTTCTTTCTCTTCTGAGGAAGTTCACAGCAGCTCTTGTGCCAGCCAGCACCTGAGTTATTACGGGCTTTTTGCCGTATTGAGAAGACACGTTCTTGGGAGAACTAAACACCCACGCAGTCAGCTAAGGAGGTTGAAGTGACGTGCTCGCACTCCAACAGCTGATCAGAGTTGAAGAAGGACAAGGCCGGGAGCGGTTGATCTAGTGAACTGGTGGACGAGGCATTCACCAGCTAGAGATAGATCGTAGGACGCTTGTACCGGATTACTCTTAGTGAAATTTCCAGTGCTACGACTGGAGAGTGGACGTAGATCAGTTGATCGAACCACTATAAATCCTTTGTCTTTTATCAGCTTTCTGCATTTCATACTGATTTAAAACCCAGCACCCAAGTGCTGGTGTATATCTGAAAACTGATATAACTGTGCAAACAAGGCTAAAAACATTTTAAGTCTTGAGCTACCAGCTGACGAGCCAGTCGCCAGTCAGCTGAGTACTCAGAGTGCCAGTTGATTTACCAGCTGACAAGGTCCCAGTCAGCTGAGTAACCAGCAGAGCGCAAGAAACGAATTAACACATTTTCCGCTGCCAAGTTATACCCTGATAATCCGGGACCAACAAAGGCGGTTTCGCTTATTTAAGGGAGGTATTTCGTTTCCATATGATCATACAACCCACTAAAGATATATTCTATCCAAGTCAGTTTTAATCGCTTCATCTTAGAACCAAATCTTGTTGCACAAGAAAGAAGATGTTCACTTTTACCATCTCACCAAAATTCCATCAAAATGGGTTCGAGCAATGTGACTTGGAAGTCTCTAAATTAGGAGAAAGGATCATAATCTTCACCAAAAATTTATCCAAGAAGATTCTCCCAGTTCTCGGTTCACCACTGACAATGAGTTTACTCATATAAGAACCGAAAGAAGATAGGAAGTTCATCACGACAGGCCATGACAACTTCATTGTTGATGATATGAAAGTTTGTCAGGTGGGTCTGAGGATGGATTTTCTTTAGTTACGAGGTTTGGGAAATTTCTTTGGGCACCGTGGAATGTGCATCTAAAGGATTCCCAAATTTCTTCTTCCTCATCTCTTCTTCCAAGGTTTCAAAAGCGGAGATGGAGCAGAAGAGGAGATGGAGGAAAGACTTGCAGATGGTGTAGATGTTACCCAAGTGCATCTGTATGGCATCTGAAACTGAAGGAGCTGCGGACTATAACACCGGTCTGCGTAGGTGGTGAGACCTGCTAGACTCAAACTTCCTTTATAAAGCAGCTAGATTGTCCCCAGGAAACAAGAAGGTTGTTACTGAAGAGATGTTTGTGAGGCCCGGCAAGGGGAGCTAGAAGATGAACTGGCAAACAGACATCTAACAACCTAGAAGGTGTTGATGCGCATGTGGGGAGACATGTAGAAACGAGACTATGAAGAAGACTCATAAGAAGGAGCTTACCCAGCAATGGTTTAAAGTGGAACAGTTTTATGTTAAATTTGATCATTGTAACTTGTAGTTTACTGCTTTTCGAAGTGTAACTCTTGTAAAGTCAATGATATCAATAAAAGAACTTTCTTATTTTGTAGGCAATACTCTGTTGTGTCAAAATCTTAATAGCCTTAGTAATTGCTGGTTCATTACACTCCTAGTGTAAACAGCTTCCAATCTAACCTCTTTGTGTTTTCCTTATTGATTCAATCAAAGAAGAGGGAAGAATCAACATATAGGAAAGTTGTGGAAAGTCTTCTTCAGGGTCAAAGATTTTAGTAGAGTGCTTGTTGGTTGCTGAGTTAAAATTTTCCACAAAGTCTAAGTTGTCTGCTAAGTCCAAGCTCTCAGTAGATTTCTGCTATCCGCTGAGTCTAAGAACTCAGCAAGTTTCTGATGGTTGCTGAATCCAAGCTCTCAATAGATTTTCGATGATTGCTGACTCCAAGCTCTCAGCGATATGCCTTTGTTTGCTGTATCCGTTGAGCAGACCAAGTCAAGGAAATGATTTCAAATCTCTGAAAATGCGGGAGCAATCAATCAATCGTAGTAATTGCTTTAAGCAACAATAATTGTGAGAGTGACTGCTGCGCAGGGCGGCGATAAATGAGTGATTGCCACATCAGCCACGCGCGTATTTTCATCATCATGGGAAGAAATGCAAATCGTCACACAACCCCAACCGTAGATCTGTCCTGATTGACGCCATATATACTTCAACAATTAGGTTGTGTTGACTTTTAAATCCTTTCGAAAATGTAAATAAATCAGTATATAGAAAGGAATTTATAGAGGTTTGGACACAAAAGCCCTACGTCCTCTCTTTAGACCTAAAGTCTGGAATACACTAAGCTTCAGAATACAAGGGTTCTCAGGACCTATTGCGAGCTCATGAATGCTCGTGTCCACAGTCCACTTGCTCACACGCGCATGTCGTTGATTCTTCTGCTTCTCAGATTTGGAGTGAGGCACACCACGCAACCTTCTCTCTTGGGACTTGGAAACTTTAGAGTTCTTCCCAGAACCCTTTATCACTTTGGCTAGATGCTTGTAAGAATCACAACTCGGAGAAAGTCATGACTGTTGTGTTCTTACTTGGACACCAAGAAATGAACTTGTGCTAGAATGCAGCAAGTCTCGTGTCCAAGACGGCTCACGGTTAGCTAAGAAATTTGCCTCGAAGGTTTGAAAGCTTTAAGCTTAAATTCTTTACAACAGTTTGAATGTTTGGTGTTTCAATAACCTCTCTTCTGTGGACCTTCATCTATTTATATACAAAGTGTGAAAGTTTGAGAATGTAGCCGTTGAGAGACATGTTGGATGAAGTCCAGTTAGGCGCCTTTCTTCTACGAAGGACATGTTGCTTTTGCAAAAAGTTGGCACCTGCTTCTGCTCTTCTGACGTTGGATGTGTACATCGCATGGTGTGTCAGAACGACTCTTCTAATCAGACTGAAGAATCAAAACTTGTCCAACACTAGGGTCTTTAGACATTAAGTAATCTCCATTGTTAAAGTCTGACCTTTAAGGTGATTCCTCTAACTTGTTCTCTTTGTCCCCGTGTTTGAGTAGAACTGGTCGGTTACATACTGGTGACTTCAGCCGATTTTCTTCATATGGATCTCCAAACTGATACTTAGGATTGTAGTCAGTTACTTCTATCACCTTGCGAAGCAAAAATTAGTGGAAACCGGTTTGTCTTAATCTGTTATGTTACAACTCGATAGACATCTTAAATAGAAATTACAGGTTTGAACAAACTAGAGATACTTCTAAACTGGTGGTTTCTATATTATTTTTTGACACATCGAAATATAGCAATAAAGTATGAATACTTCCTACACTGGTGGTTTCTATACAACTTTTGATACATCTAGAGTACTTGGCACTGGAACTTCTAGTTGCAATTAAAAACGTTAGGGATGTAATTTAATTAATTAGATTTAGATTTTAAAAAAAATATAAGTGACAATAGACTTATATTTTGTAAATTACCATCATATTTAGAACGATTATGAATTTTACTAGGACCTAACACCTATAATGAATTTTCAAGAAAAGTTATATCTTATTATGTTATTGAATTTGATGAATTTTTACAAAGGTCAAATAGGAATAGAAAGTTTTATTATTATAGAGAGTTTATTAATTTATAAAAGTTTTAGTTTATTATGGATCGCGATTTATTATATTTAATAAACAGTTGCACATGCATTAGTTGTTGCCATATTTTTTGCTTGTGATTTGGGAGTTGGCATAATATTATCCAATTTTGACCTTCTTGAATTCGGGCATCAATATGAGATTCGTTGTCTGCAAAATCTTCTTTTTCAACCCATTATTTTTTTTTTAAATAATATTCTGAATTATAATATTTGTGCTCACCATAAACAGGTTTATTAGCTAGTAAAAAAAAAAACTAGAAATATAAGAGTTGGAATGGTACAAAACAAAATTATGTATACGCGCTAAAACCGATTTATGAAATCTTAACGACATATAAATATCAAATTTATATCACATTTACTATATTTTCATTTAGTTTAATTAGCTGTCGAAAAGTGAAAGATCAATTTCACGACTTTAATTTCATTTAAGAAACCTTTTTTGTATAAAATTACTTATACGAAATTTATTCAGTTTTCAGTACAATAATTAGTTTAATCTAACCAATGAGATTATTTTTCCTTTTTATGCGAATAAGGCAACACGAGTGTTTTTTAACAATTTTTTCAAAAGAAAGAGTCAGTTTTTACAAAATTTTGTAAAATTATTTATCGTTAACTTTAAATTTATGGTAATTTTCTTACGAGAAATTTAATGCACTATCATTTCAAACTATTTTTATTCACTTTACATATTTAATTTTGCTTTTTTTTAAAAAACTTGGATGATTAGTTTTATTTAAAATATTTTCTTCTTAGTTAAGCAAAAAAGTATTGAAAGATTTATTTCTCAAAAATTTTAGAGTTATAATTTGAGAATTAATTAGTTATTATACCATTTATACTGTATAATAATATTTATTATACATTTCTGATATTACATTAACTTTGTATAATATTTGTCCATCACATAATTATACACACAAAAGGTAAAAAGGTAACGGGATACAAATGCGATAAGTATAAAGATTAAAAAAAAATATTTTAAGTTCGAATTCGACTTGATACTGATGCAACATTAGTCACTGACATCACCAGGGGTAAGTATTTAAGGTGATGCCCATAACTGGAACACCAAAAGATGGTTCGACAATCAGCTGCTGCTGATACGACTCAATTGTGGCCCTTCCTTCGATTATATCCTTCACCAACGATGTGTAGCATTTCTTCAGCTTTTTCAGCATGCTAAAATTATTCATCTTCATCCATTTCAGCTTCGCCTTCTTGCAAATCCTCAGTAGGAGGAACCCGCGACCCACCTTCTTCCCGCCCAGGCGGATGGTAGGGAGCCTAGGCCGTCCACGGCGGAGGAACCACCGGAAGGAGGTGGCGGTTGGATGGTGGCGTTGGCTGAGGTTTCTTTTGTTGAGGGGAACAGTTTCTAACATCTTCTCTCTCTTTCAGGTGGGGTGGAATTAAAGAGAGATCGTTGACTACATAGGAGTGTTGTAGGACAATGTGCAATTATATAGAGATAATTTTTGGTTGTATTATTATAAATTTTTAATTTTAAATTATTTTATTTTTCAATAGTAAATTACTATACTTATATGTTGGTGTTTTGTTGAAATATAAAATACCTTTCCAGACACTTATTGTTTTGATTTATAAAATGATTTCGCTTAGTATGTAAGAAGAAATTATAACATTAAAGCATATCAAGCACTTTGTTATAATGGACAAGAAACGACTTGCAATTGAGTATGAGTGGAAAAATACTTCACATGAAGCCATTAAATAAAAACAAGCCAAAATCTTTCAAATAAAAACAAACAGCCATTAATATTACGAGACTCCATTCAATTAAAATAATTAAAGAAAATAGAATTACGTTTCCAAATATTGTTTTTAGCAATCATCTTGACTTGACAATACAATCTCTTTTATAATAACTTTAAAATATTAATTGCTACATTTTTATACTTTAGTCTCCTTTATTAATGATAATGCTAAAATATCCTAAAAATTGTCATGAATTCATCTCTATAAAAAATATTCAAGATCAAAAATTGGATTTTTCTTAAAAATCGAATAAAATGCACTTTATGAATCATCACTTAAAAAATATTTTAGTCATAAAAAACCCTAAATATTAAGAGCTTCCAATAGTATAGCTCCATCCTTGATCTTGGCCCAATTAATTGTTTTCAACTAGAACTTGAAGTGTAAATCAATCAAACTTCTAGCAAGTTACTCAGCTTTAGATTCAATAAAAATTTGTTTTAGCTGGTTTATTAAACATACTGTTGGTCCCCGATCACAGTGTTTTGTATGCAGCGGAAATATTAAATTAATCTTGCACTTATCTTGCTAAGGTCTCGACTTAGCAAGTGTTTATCAAATGTGTTTTAGCTCGAATATTCGTTAATCCAATATTGCAGTTTATACGTCAACACTTGATGTGTTGAGTTTCAAATATGTATGCGCAGAATATAACAATATAAAGCAGTTGTAAAGGACACAAGGATTTTATAGTGGTTCGAACAATTGTTCTACGTCCACTCTTCAGTCCTCCGATTGAAAATTCACTAGAAGAATGAGTACAAGGTCAGACCTGATCTCTAACGTTGAGCAGCTCCTCCGTCTGGTTAGCGCACACCTTCAAGCACCTCGATCTCCAATCTTCAACCGGTGTCACTCCGTAGAGTGAGGACAAACCTCCCTTCTCCTTGGATGTCGACTGCTGGGAGTTTTATAGTTATTCCCGGAATCTATCCTTGTGTTGGTATTGACCGTAAGAATCACGTTTGCACGGCAATCGTGACTGCTAGATTCTTTCCAAAGTAGAAAGAATCCCGAAATAACATTGGAAGCTTAACTTCGCAGGTCTCGAGCTTTAGAGATGAAAGCTTATCGGTTATGAAAAGCTTCAGTCAAGAACTTAGCTCAGATGTGTTCGCGTATTATAGAGAATGTAGAATTTCGCAAACCTTTGAATCAATTAAGGATGACACCTATTTATAGGTGAGGATTCAAACGGTTGTTTGAATCCTATCCGTTAGACTCAAAAGCATTGCTAGCCTCTCTGCGTTCTTCCTTTTTCTGCAGTGGACAGAGACCCTTCATGTCTCCTCGTCTCTGATTGTCATAGCGTCTATCTGTTGCTGTCTTTGTCAAAACGGATCCTTCGTAGGTCTGAACCCTCCTTTGAGTTAAATGATTATTCTATCTTCCGATTCGCTGGGTTTCCTTGTGATTTGTAATCCGTCTGAACTTCGACTTTGTATCTTTTCCTGATTGCTGATTGTTGTTTGCTGGCTTCTAGCAAGCGGGTGGTTTCTCAGCAATTTGAACGAAGACCTTCGGATTCTGCTGGAATTATTCTTTCAGCATTCTTGTAACGTTCCTCCGCATTGCTGGCTCTTTCTTCTTTTCGCAATCTTCAGCAATTCATCAAGTTTGTTGACTCCTTCAGCAACCTTTATTTTTCTTCTTTATAATTCTATTACAACTCGAGTATGAATTCCTATACAAGATTTTTACAATAGACTCGATACTCAGTTGCTAGAGCTTTGATGCACCAAAACATATCATCCAAAGACTATGAATCAATTACAATCAAAGGAGTTTTTATAATATCTAACAATATTCCTAACAATTTCCCCCTTTTTGGTGCGATCAAAGCCTCTATCTATAGCTTTAATCTTTACTAGATCATGGGAAAGCTGATTACTGAGATTACAAGGATTTTCCTATCAAGTCTATTCTCAGCATCTCAACTCCCGTAGACTCAGTATTGTTCCTAAACATTCTCCCTTAAAATATCAAGGGTATTGCTTGATTATTCAACAATTTTCATCTGGTAAATGGCTTCAATATCTTTCATTAGATCAGCACATAGCACATTCACACACCATTTTATCAAGCAATCATAGGAACATTTCACACACATCACAGTCACGCAGTTTGCTGATTACACTGAATGTGTAACTTCAGCTAATTCAATTAGATCACCATTGGACAATGAGATGTTGTCTTCAACCTGGGTTAGTTTCCATTCAAAATATCATGCTTAGTAGTACATGGAACACATACCCAAATCAAAAATCAGAAGTTTTAAGTTTTCTACCAAGAGACCCATAGAGTTAAGAGAGATATTACTTTTTAGTTGTTGAAGAGTCTGAATTAGCAGCATGTTTGGCACTTGAAGAACCTGCAGTGGGTTTCTTCACATTCTTGAGTGCTTCCATCGTCATCTTCATGAAGTTGTCCAGGACAGCTTCTCTTTCTTGTCTTCTGATTCTCAACTTCTCTTGAATTTTTCTCTGCTCTTCTCACTCCTCCTCCTCGCGTTGTCTCCTTAGCTCTTCTTCCTGTTCTCTTCGAGCCTCATAGCGATGAAATCTGTCTTCTTGCCCCTTTAATATTTCTGCTTCTTCTGCTAACCTCTTATCTTCCCCCTCTTTGATCGCAACAAAAATTTTGGTGGAGAAGGTCTCAAAGTTGTCTTGTTGAACAACAAGTATTTCATCTTTTGCTCCAGACATTTGATTGGTAATTTCATTGTGCACGATCGGTACCATCTGCTCTTCTTTACTCCGTCCTACCATTGCATGGATGAACTGCTGGAGATCCCTTCGATAAGTACTGGAGCTCAAGGGCTCAATTGTCATAATGTGGGGTTCCTTCGATAGCACTATTTGATTCTAGGTGGAAGACATAGAGATAGCGGTAACCAATCCTTGAGTAGAGGTGGATGGTTAATCAACATGACTTGCTTCAGTAGGTGCATTCTCCATTCTCTCTTCTTTTTCTTAAATAATAGAAGAGGACGGCCTAACAATCTGCATCCTGGAAGATTTTTTGGCAAGTTGAGTAAGGACTCTTTCCTTAAATTCCAACATTCTCCTCCTATCCTCTCTCTCTTGTGTGCGGCTTGTTCTTCGGCTAATTTCTTCTTCAAATCATCAGTTGCAGCCATCTATCGTTTAATGGCAGGAGATTTAAATTGCTGAGCTAATGGTGGAGAATCTTCAATAGCATACTCGGAAGGTTGCAGCGAACGATCTCCGGTGGCTGCTCTGTGAGCCTGGATCTTCTGGAGCCTTGCAGCAACTTGCTGCTCCGTATACTGGCTCTTCGATGTCTGATCCATCCAGTCCTCTGCCCATTCTTCTTCACTCCTCCAACAGTTGAGACCCATCCTGGCCATCATAATAGAGCGGTCTTCATAATGAAGTTCATGAGTGGCGTAATCAAAGAATATCCATCTTTTGAATTCTATTCTCAACCAATCTTGATCGGACGACTTGCCTTGAAGTTCAGTAGGATATGAGTTCTCGACTTCTGCAGCAGCTTGAGCTTCTATAAAGGTACAAATATCTTTTGACCAGGAGATGAGATCATCGTTCTCCTCATCCTTTACCGTGATAGGAGGACAACACTTTGCAATCCTCTTTGCCTTGTAGTTCCTGTCGAGTAGTCCTTCCATGGGCACTCGTAGTTTTTCTTATCGGAATATAGATTCTCCATCTGTGACAGTTCCTGCATCTTCCTCATAATCAGAGCTAGGAATATCACTGAAGGATATACCTGAAATTTCTGAAGAGCTAGGAATCGGAATGCATCATTGCCAGATGGATTCAATGGTTCTCTCAAGCACACTTTTAGTATCGGCAGCAGTATTCCATCCTGGAACTATTGATGGATCCATCCCCAATCTACGTAGATACTGTTCATTCCTTGTTCGCACACTTGTAGTGAGCTCTGCTTGTAATCGTGCTCGAGTTTCAACATCTATAGAGGTAGTTGCTACAGCTTGTGCTTGTGTCTCTTCTTCAGCGGTTGCATCATCATGTGTTCTGTCAGTTGTAATGATGATCTGCTGGACGTTGTTTGGTATAACCACCTCTAGTTGCTGTGAACCCTGGTCCTCTTCACTTTCCCTAAAGCTAGCATTCTCTATCTCTGCTACCTTATCTCTTGAATCATCAATCAAAATCTTATTTTATTCTTGCACAAGATCAGCTTCTGCCATAATTGTGACAATGTGGCTTCCTTCTTGCATAGTCAGTTGTTCTGTTTCTTGACTCGTTTCAACAACAGCACTACTTCCTTCTTGCACATCAGTCTATATCAATCTTCTTTCAAACACTTCTTCAACACTTACGCTTCCCCCTAGATTGGTGGCGTACTGAATTGTTATTACATTAGAACTCCTTTCTCCGTACGCTGGAGTCTATAATCTTCTGGATTCTTTCACAGCTTCTTTCATCTATCTTTTCTCAAGATCAGCAGTTGATTCGACATCCTCAGCAAATGTGACCTTGCTTTTCCCTTTGTCGGCTTGTGCCTTCTAAATATCTCTTTGAGTGATGCGACATGTTTCTTCTCTAGCTTGAATCTTGGCATTGATGTTTCTTCTGAAAAGCTTAGAAAGTGTAGTGCAGAAGAAATTTCGAAATCAGAAGAGATGGAAGTACTAGGTTTTTTTAAAAAAAAAATTCCCAAACGAAACATCCTATATATGATCCCATGTAACCGGCTTTACTATGAGCGATTGGATCTCTCCTTCTAATATGGATGAATCGACGGTTAGGCAGTTGGTGATGGTTCGTCTTACGTCCCATGAAATTGGAAACTTGAACGTGGCTGACATGTCTCCTTGGTATTCGTCGCCGCTATGAGCTAGAGTCTCCTTCACAATTAATGCGGACTCTGTAGCATTTCCGTCAAAAGATAATCTCGCCTTTCGAGATATTTGAAATGATTATTTCCTCTATGTTTGCTGGTGAGTCATGAAAATGTGCATTTGCTGTAGATAGCATATCCAGCAATGTGAAAGGCCTATACTAAGAGCTTGGACTCAACATTTAACTTCTTGAGTCTGTTGTGATCTATTCATTCCTTAGACCTTGTTTGCTGAGAGCTTGGACTCAGCATTCACTTTGGAAGGTCCTACATTCAGTAAATGCTTATAGTCTGCTGAGATCTTGGGCTCAGCAATTGTTTAAGATGTATCCTTAGCAGTCTACAGATATCTGCTGAGAGTTTGTGCTCAACATTCTTCGGGGTTCTACCGAGAGCTTGGACTCAGTAGACAATATCGACTCTTTTAATATTTTGGATCTTTTAAGAACAAAGAGTCTCTTTATTGAGAGCTTGAACTCAGTAAATGCTTTTCGGTTCTTGTTTGTTATTGCTGAATAACAATCAATATGAATTTGCTGAGAGCTTGGACTCAGCATTCACCGAATGTCTGTTGAAAGCTTGGATTCAATAGTCTTTCTGGACTCTTTAGATTCAAGGAATCCTGTATGTTCAAGAGTCTTTTTATTGAGAGCACTGACTCAGTAGTTGTTGAGAATCTGGTGAGAGCTTGGACTCAATAGTCAGCAGAGAGTAATTTTCTTGAATTAATTCTCCATTTCAGCTTTCAAGCACTCTGCTTCCAACGGGGTTGGGGAGATCATAAGAAATTCCTATCATCTTATTTTCCTTTAGGTTTTTAGCCTTTTCAAGGAAAAATTATCTGATTTTTGATAGGATTCTAAGTACACAAGGAGTGTATTGATCTAGCATTTTGATTTAGGCGATTATATTATTTGAGACAACAGAGTATTGTCATCAAATCGAGCATTTTATTGATATCATTGATTTACAAGAGTTACACTTTGCAAAGTATAATACTACAAGTTTACAATGATCAATTTGTCTTCAGACTGCTCCAATTAACGTCTTTGCTAGATCTGCTCATTCTTGATCTTTTCCCTGAGCTCATTGCTGCAAGCTGCTTTGCTTTTGCAGCAATGTCCTATTCCAAGGCTGAGAGATGTCCACAAGCAGTTCATCATCTTCTTTTTGCCTAGGTGACATCTCTTCTCCAACAGTCTTCTCCAACTGCAGACTTTCCAGGAATTTGTGTAGTCCAAGTCTAGTAGATCTCACCATCTGCTCAGACTGGTTCTTTAGTCTGCAGCTTTCCCCAATCGGCGTCTGGTGCCATGCGAATGTATTTATGTTAGATAGCTTCCGCATCACCGGCATGCTGTCATAGCTTCAGGTGCCAAGTAGATGCGAAAGAGTTGCATCTCTTTCACCCGCAAGCCTTTCCTCCATTCCTTCATTTTTCATGGTTTTGACTTGAAATCCTTGAAGAAGAGAAGAAAAAGAGGTTGAGTATACTAACCTGCGAGTACCATCTTGTGCAGTGCAGAAGAGCTACCCAATCATGTGACTACGGATTATCCATCCTCAGACCCAGCTCACAAGTTTATATCTCTCTAACGAGAAAACTGTCATGGTGTGATAGAATGGACCTCTTATCTTCGTTCGGTTCAAATATGAAAAAGCTCATCATCCATGGTGAACCGAGAATTGAGAGACTCCTCTTAGATGAGATCTCTGTGAAGATTACGACTCTCCCTCTCAATTTGGAGACTTCCATGTCACGTTGCTCGAACCTATTTTGGAGGTAATTTGGTAAGATGGTAAAGGACGGTATTTCTGATCTCTTCGAGCAGGGTTTAGGAAAAAAATGGGAGTAGAAGACAGGTGATAGATCTAGGGTTTTGAGATTTTTGGATATGGTTTTCTAATGATGACAACCTCTCTTAAATAGATGTAATCGCTCCTAGAGACTTGTTCTTCTAATCACTTGATCTGTCTAGGGAATCGACGGTTTCACAATGACTTTCCATGTGGCGACTATTTTCAGAACTGAATCATCTCGAGCCTTGAACGAGATCTTCGGTAATGACAGTGAATATGTATCATCTCTTTGTTATTGATGATGATTTCAATTGATACATCGTTTGAGTATCCCGATATTTATTCCCATATTTGATCAACTTCCCAAAATTGATTCAGCAGTCTCTTTTCTTCAGCTGAGAGCTGGGACTCAGCAATCTCCTGACTTATTCTGTTGGAATCCATATTCTCTCATATTTAATCATCTAGATTGCTGAGAGCTGGGACTCAACAATCTGTTAAAATTTTAGTGTTTTCTTTAGAAAGAGCGTGAGATGGGACACAATCTTATTCTGCCTAGTCTTCAAGAAATCCAAACGACTATAGAATTTTGATTCTTAAGAAAAACCAAGAACAGAATGAGAGCTGGGACTCATTTTTCCATAACCTCATCTAATTCCAATAGACCGAGCTTGAGACAAAGCTCCTTAAACCTGTTCTCTGCTAGAGGTTTGGTGAATATGTCTGCTAGCTGATCCACTGTTATGATATAATCCACTAATATATCCTTTTTCTCAACATGATCTCGAATGAAGTGATGTCGGATATCGATGTGCTTTGTCCTAGAATGATGTACTGGATTCTTTGTGATGCACATCGCACTATTGTTGTCGTAATAAATAGATACACAACCAGTGCTGACTTCATAATCTTGAAGTTGTTGCTTAATCCACAGCACTTGTGTACAACAACTTGCAGCAGCTACGTATTCTACTTCCGTTGTGGACGTTTCTACGGAGTGTTGCTTCTTGCTGAACTAGCTTATCATCCTATGACCTAGGAATTGGCATGTTCCGCTCGTGCTCTCTCGGTTAATTCTGTAGCCTCCAAAATCTGAATCTGAGTATCATACGAGTGTGAGATCATCTGGTCTGGGATACCAAATTCCTAACAATTCTTTTCCTTTCAGATATCTGACAATTCTTCGTGCGATTTCTTTGGATTCGCTTGATATCTCGCACAGACGCGTACAGCATACGATATGTCTGGTGTGCTGGCTGTCAAGTATAGCAGGGAGCCAATTATTCCTCTATATCTTGTGGGTCTACGGATTTGCCTTCTTCATCCATTGAGATTTGACAAGCAGTGCTCAATGGAATCTGCAATGTCTTCGTCTTCTCTGGACAGAATTTGGTTATGAGATCCTAGGTATACTTCTTTTGATGAATGAATATCCCATCACTGGATTGTTGAACTTGTAGACCTAGAAAATATGACATTTTTCCCATCATACTCATCTGAAAGTTAGTCTGTATAAATCTCGCAAACTTCTAACATAGATTTAGATTTCTTGATCCAAATGTGATGCCATCCACATAGATTTGGAATAGTACAATGTCTTCAGCATCTTTGATCAAGAATAGTGTCCTGTCGATCTTTCCTTTCCTGAATCCATTCTTTAGCAAAAACTATGATAGTGTCTCATACCAAGCTCTTGGGGCTTACTTCAGACCATAAAGAGCTTTTCGTAGTTTGTACACCTTGTTTTCGCGCTCAAATCCTGGAGGTTGCTCCATGTAGACTTCCTCATTTAACTCACCATTCAGGAAAGCGTTCTTGACGTCCATCTGAAATACGGTAAAACCATGATGGGCAGCATATGCTAGGAATAACCTGATTGCTTCCAGTTGAGCTACCCGAGCAAAGGTTTCATCGAAGTCTATTCCTTCGCACTGTGCATATCCTCTGGCCACTTGTCTGGCTTTGTTGCGAACGATGATTCCATTTTTGTCTCGCTTATTCTTGAATACCATTTGGTTCCTATCACTGACTGATGTGTCGGCCGATCAACGAGATCCCATACGTGGTTCTTTGAGAACTCTGCTAGTTCTTCTTGCATTGCGTTGATCCAGTCAGCTGATTTGAGTGTGTCTGCTACTTTGGTAGGTTCCTCTTGTGATATAAAGCAGGCTAGCATGGCACTGTGTCTAGTTCGGATTGGATCTGCAATATCTCCTAGAATTGCTTCCATCGAATGATCTGTAAGCAGCCATTTGGGTCTTCGTAGCTCTTCTACTGGAATGTCTTGACTGTTGGTTGGTCCAATGGGTTCTTCTGAGACTGGTACGTCAACAAGCTGTAGATTTTCCAAGTTGTCTGCTACACTTGTTGAGGTGTCTTCTGCTGAGTGACTATCTTCTGGCATGTCATCTGCTGGATTCTGGACTACTGGTGTAGTACTTCTGTCTTCAGCAGTCTGCTCCTTGTTGTCTTCAGCAGAGTTGTCTTTAGTAATTCTCTCTCCATTCTGGGAACCTTTGGTTGTATCCTCATTCTGATTGACGACTTCATCTCTTTGAGTTCCCTTTTGACATGTAAGCTCTTTGAGAGAATTTATGGTGGCCTCAACATTACCAGTTGCATCACCGGCCTTGTTGACTGTTTATTGATCAGTTAAGGTCTCCAGTAGAGATGACGATTCACTCATTAACCTAGTCGGATCAATCGGTTCAGCTTCGAAAGTATTCAGGCCTGAAGATCCATTGACATCATTGGTTTCATGAGTCTAATCTATTTGACTTCTCATGGTCATGTGCACTAAAGTAGCTTCATAAAAAATAACATTGCATGTTATTTCCAACAGTTTTGTTGTCTTATTAAGTACTCTATATCCTTTGTGAGATGGATGTCCATATCATAGGAACACTCCTTCGTCAGCTTTGGGTGAAAAAGTACTTAACTTTGACTTCCCATTGTTATGGATATAAAATGGTGAACCAAAAACACGAAGATGAGCTAAGGAAGGCTTACGACCATGATATATTTTGTAGGGAGTCTTGTTGAAGTGAAGATTTATTTTGCTTTTGTTATGTGTGTAGCAAGCATTCATACCAGCTTCTCCCCAATACCTATGACTCAAATCTGTATTCGCGAGCATCGTACGCACAACTTCTTTGAGAGTTTTGATTCTTCTTTCTACCAAGCCATTCTGCTGGGGTGTTCTTGCAATGGACCTCTCATATCCTATCCCTGCGTCGGCGCAGAAATCCATCAATGCTCCATTATAGAATTATGTACCGTTGTCAGATCTTATCTTTTTTACCGTGAGCTCTTTGTTATTTTGTACTCTGAGTATTAGCTCCGGAAGGATAATCTTCACCTCGTCCTTGCTTTTGAGTAACCTCACCCATGTGTACCTAGAATAATCATTAATAACTATAGTATATTGTTTGTTACCTACAGTGGGTGGAGTCACGGGGCCGAATAAATCCATGTGCAGCAGCTCAAGGATTTTGTTTGAAGTGGCCTTTTCTGGATTGGATTTGAAGGATGCTTTGATTTGTTTTCCTTGTTGACCGGCTATGCATATTCCTTCCTTTTTGAAGGTTTCTTGAGGTAAACGTTCAACAATGTTATTCTTGGCAATATAATTGATAGTCATAAAGTTTAGATGCGTTAGCCTTTTATGCCATAGCCAGTTTGTCTCTTCCTTGCTGAATGCTATAAAGCATGATGCTTGTTGACCACTTTCGCAATCGGCAACGTAGAGTCCTCCTTTCCTAACTCCTCTAAGCTTTAATTTACCAGTGGTCCTATCTCCAACTTCAAAACTTGTGTCAAAGAAAGAAACAGTATATCCATTTTCACTTAGCTAGCTGATGCTCAGTAGATTGTGCTTGAGGCTATCGATGAGGGCAACATTTATTATTCGCATTTCATTCTGGTCGATGCACCTCTTCCAATTACTCTAGCCTTGGAGTTGTCTCCAAATGAAACTGAAGCTCCTTTAATCTTGTGAAGTTCTGTGAAGATCTCTTCATCCCCTGTCATGTGACTTGAGCATCCACTATCTAGGATCCATTCTTTGAATTTTCTTGTTGTTCTTCTTCCTGGACCCTGTTCCTGCAAAACAAAGAAGTTATATTTTCGGTACCCGATCAATTACAGGTCCTAGTGGATTAGTTTTCTGGATTATTCCTTTAGGAATCCAGAATTTCGTGATTTTGATATTTCTTTTGTTATCACATTTCACTAACCTTTCGTTCCTGTTGGCGTGAGAACTGAAATCTGCATAGGAATGAGTAGTGGTGTGTCGAGCCATCACTGTCTTTTGAAAATGGTTTGTTTTAGACTCTGGCCTGAAGTAGATGTTCCTTTACTTGGAGTGAATGTTGGCTTCCTTGCAATCTCAGCAGATTGCTTAGCCTTGCTAGCATTAGTATGCACCTTCCTAGCAGATGGAACAATCTGCTGGGTTACAAACTCAGACTTTGCTGGTCTTTTCTCAGCAAACTTGTAATTAAGTCTTTGTTGAGCAGATAACTGAGGAATGTTGGTCTGCCAGCATTTCTGCTAAATAGTTAACTTAGAGTTTTCCCTCTTGTCTTTTCTAGCAGTTTACTGAATCCTCCCAATTTCTGGGACAAAAACAATTTTCTTTGTCTTACTTGATTCAGCATTGCAAGACGTTTCTCTATCAAAGCCTAATCTAGCAAAGTTCTTCGAGCTTCTTTGGACACTTAGAATATCATTCAAGTCTCTCATGCTTTTTGAAAATTTGCGTTGACACAGATTTTGCACGGAGTTATTGCTTTTCAAAACTTCATTCTCCTATTTTAAAATGCAAAATTTCTCATTCAAGGAGAAGAATTCAGTTTTCCCCTTTGAAAGTTCCTCGTCTGCTGACCTAGATTTTTCAATCTCATTGGTCAAATTAGAAAGCTGAGATTTCAGAGAGGAATTTTCTTTGACTGAAATGTCCTTTAATGCATGAACTTTTGAAAACTCTTTCAGCAAATATTCTACAGTTATCTCATCTGATTCTGAGCAATATGAATCAGCAGTATCATGCAAGTTATCAGAGGTAGAAGTTTCCTGTGGCAGCTAGAGCTGATTCTTCTGCCTGCTCTTCTTTGAAATCTGCCATGAACACCATGAGAACATCCTCTTCATCTTCTGATGAGTAATTTTCTTCATCATAATCTAGGATGTCTAGTATTTCCGTCTTTGTCAACAGTTCTTTGGTGACAGCTTTTGATGCTCGCCTTTCAAACAGCTTCCTTAGTCTTTCCATTTCTTCTGGATGTACTCGTGGACACTGGACTTCAGATGATCTGGGGAATTACATCCGTAGCATATTCTTGGCGCTTTCTTGACATTTCTGTTGTCTACTGGTTGA
This sequence comes from Plectranthus barbatus, assembly GCA_026898455.1. Taxonomy (NCBI): domain Eukaryota; kingdom Viridiplantae; phylum Streptophyta; class Magnoliopsida; order Lamiales; family Lamiaceae; genus Plectranthus; species Plectranthus barbatus. Next base: position 84,601 of record JAPKLW010001488.1, on the reverse strand, counting down.
CTTTGCTCGAAATCCTCCTTTTTCCTTTTGGCTTTCATCAGTAGCTTCTGCATCCTTTTAATCTGTTCTTCCAGTTCACTGACTGAGCATTCCGCTTCTTTGAATTTGGATTTGTTGGTGGAAGGTATCTCCTTGGTTGAACTGGACTGAGCTGGTCGATCTGAGTGGAATGTCTTCTTTGTTTTCCACTTCTATCCGTCTTTCTTCACAAAGAATGCAACATCCTCGACTGGTTCTTCAGTGATTACTCCAGCATGATCAGCTTCGTGTTTGTTGATTTGTGCAATGTCCCATTCACGAGCCTTCAGTTGAGCAAAGACTTCTTTGGTGCTGAACGCTGATAGATCGTTTTCTTTTAGATTGGTTACTTGACAAACCAATTCTCTTTTGGTAGTCTTGAAAGAATCTTTGAATTCATGTCGGGGAGCTCGTACATTCTTCCCAATTTCTTTAACTCAGCTACAATGTTGTTGAATCTATCCTCCATGTTCTTGATGGTTTCACCTCGAATCAATCGAAAATATTCATACCTGTGTACCCATTGTTGTAGCTTGTTAATCTTCATCTGATCAGTTTCTTTGTTTAGAGTACCAAGACTATCCCATATTTCTTTGGCATTAATGTAGGTGACAAGGAACCTAATATTAATTCCATGACTACGTAATTTAGTTGATCACGCGCTCGTTCTTCTTGAGTCCATTCTTCAAATAGCTTATCTACCATTTCGTCTAGTCCTGCTACGTCTTCTCCGACCTTTTACCTTCTTGATTTTAATCGCTCCCTTCTCGATCACTTGTCTTATCTCAGGATGTACATTCATCAGAGTGATCAACGACCTCTTTTTCCAGGTAGAGTAGGATTCTAGAGAGAACTTTTCAAGCTTCGCGTTGTGCGCCATTGCTTCAATCATGAGCTAAACACAAAAACACAGATATGCAAGGAAAATCTGGATCTGGACCTAAGTGACTCGGAAGCAGCTAGTCTGTAAAGACCAACCACTCTGATACCACTCGTTGGTTCCCGATCAGAGTGTTTTGTACTTATCTTGCTAAGGTATCAACTTTGCAAGTGTTTATCAAATGTTTTTTAGGACGAATATTTGTTAATCCAATATTGCAGTGTATACTTCAACACTTGATGTGTTGAGTTTCAAATATGTACGAGTAGAATATAACAATTTAAAGCAGTAAAGGACACAAGGATTTTATAGTGGTTCGAACAATTGTTCTACATCCACTCTTCAGTCCTCCGACTGAAAATTCACTAGAAGAATGAGTTCAAGGTCAGGTCTGATCTCTAACATCGAGTCGCTCCTCCGTTTGGTCAGCGCGCACCTTCAAGCACCTCGATGTCCAATCTTCAACCGGTGTCGCTCCGTAGAGTGAGGACAAACCTTCCTTCTCCTTGGACGTCGATTACTGGGAGTTTTTTAGTTCTTCCCAGAACTTATCCTTGTGATGGTGTTGCACGTAAGAATCTCATTTGCACGACAATCATGACTACTAGATTCTTTCTAGAGTAAAAAAGAATCCCAAAATAACCTTGGAAGCTTAACTTCGCAAGTCTCGAGCTTTAGAGATTAAAGCTTATGAAAAGCTTCAGTTAAGAACTTAGCTCGGATGTGTTCGCGTATCATAGAGAATGTATTTGATCTCTTTTTGTTATCTCTAAGTGTAGAATTTAGTGAACCTTTGAATCAATTAAGGATGACACCTATTTATAGATGAGGATTCAAACAGCTGTTTAAATCCTATCCGTTAAACTCAGAGGCATTGCTAGCCTATCTGCATTCTTCCTTTTTCTGGAGTGGACTGAGACTCTTCATGTCTCCTCATGTCTGATTGGCATAGCGTCTATCTATTGCCGTCTTTGTCAGAATGGATCCTTCGTAGGTCTGAACCCTCCTTTGAGTATCATGATTATTCTATCTTCCGATTCGTTGGGTTTCCTTGTGATTTGTAATCCGTCTGAACTTCGACTTTGTATCTTTTCCTGATTGCTAATTGTTGTTTCCTGGCTTCTAGCACGCGGGTGGTTCTCAACAGTTTGAGCTAAGACCTTCGGATTCTGTTGGAATTATTATTTCATCATTCTTGTAATGTTCCTCCGCATTGCTGGCCCTTTCTTCTTTTCGCATTCTTCAGCAATTCATCAAGTTTGCTGACTCCTTCAGCAACCTTGATTTTTCTTCTTTCTACTTCTATTATAACTCGAGTACGAATTCCAATACAGGACTTTTACAATAGACTCGATACTCAGTTTCTAGAACTTTGATGCAGCTAAACATATCATCCTAAGACTATGAATCAATTACAATCAAAGGGGTTTTTATAATATCTAACAATATTCCTAACAATTTTCCCCTTTTTGGTGCGATCAAAGCCTCTATCTATAGCTTTATTCTTTATTGATCATGGGAAAGCGAATTATTGAGATTACAAGGATTTTCCTATCAAGTCTATTCTCAGCATCTCAACTCCCGTAGATTTAGTATTGTTCCTAAGCATTCTCCTTTAAAATATCAAGGGTATTGCACGATTAATCAACAATTTTCTTCTCGTAAATGACTTCAATATCTTTCATCAGATCAACACATAGCACATTCACACACCATTTTATCAAGCAATCATAGGAACATTTATACATCACATTCACGTAGTTTGCTGATTACACTGAATGTGTAACATCATCTAATTTAATTAGATCCGCGTTGGGCAATGAGATGTTATCTTCAATCTGGGTTAGTTTCCTTTCAAAATATCATGCCTAGTAGTACATGGAACACATATCCAAATCAAAAAATCAGAAGTTTTAAGTTTTCTACCAAGAGACCCATAGAGTTAAGAGAGATATTACTTTTTGAAGAGTCTGAATCAGTAGAATGTCTGGTTTTTCTAAGAGAGATATCAATTCGAGTCTTTCGGTTTGAATTGTGGAGTCACTCAAAAATTCAAGTCGAATTTCAAATCTTCCTATTTTTCTTAATATTATAATTTAATTTTTAATTTCGGTTTGTCGAGTGTGATTTAATTTTCGAGTCTTATTTTAATTTTACTTTGTTTCTTTTTCTAGGTTTGCTAGTCATGGAAGAGGTGAGCGATGCAAGGTTGTACCCCTTCTTGAATTTCTGTGATCGGGATATCTTAGAAGATATTCGTGCACGAATTATTTTTTCTTGGCAAGGAGACACTCGATTTGTTTAACTAGGGGCCTATTAAGTTGTATATGGAATTCAAATGCGAAAGAGAACCAAGAAAAAATTTGGGTATTGGTAGCTCAAGAGATCCAGTTGGTGGGAGTTCTAAATGAGCTATGGTTTTGAGTTTGATAATTCAATGTTGGATTCCATTGTTGGGATTGTATACTAAAAGTATTTATGATTAAGTGTATACCTAAAAATAAAACTTTTGATACATTGGTATTCATAAGTGTGTTGCATCAACATAATCGTTACCTAATATAACAAACTTATGATACGAACAATAATATTCTATTATCTCGCCTATAGGGATATGGTGTGTAGAAGATCACAGAGGATCGTATGAATCATTTGACCTAGCGAGATATAAATAGAATCACGACTGAGACAGCTCCTGGTAGGCTGTCAGGTTAGGCTACGACACATCAGTATATAAGTGAGCTTATCCTAACTACATGATATATCGGTACATCTTTATGTATTGATGGTATCAATAGTGGGATGAGTCATTCTCACTGACATATGAATGAGACAGATCTCAACATACTTGCTATGATCTTAAAAATAATGGAAGGCTAAGGGGCATACACAAGTTAATCACACTTTGACTTGTTATGGTGGCGAGTCCTACATGTACTCAAATGTCTGCATCTTGGGTGTGGTAGCTTGTGTGTGGCCTGTTTAGGTTGGATATGTAGATAAACATATTGAACCTCTGAAAACTGAAACTCAGTTTTCAGTTTCCAAAAACTTGACTTAGCTCAAATTTAGTCTCTGATAGTTTTAAATTTCAGTTCACAGATATACACTTCAATACTTAGAAAGTATTTAAGGTTAAAATAATCTTGAAAACATATGTCGCAGAAACTTAATGAAAGTAGTAAATGACTCAGGATATTTAAACTGGTTCGGAGCCTCAAGTCCTACATCCACTCTTCGAAACTTAATCCAGGAATTCACTAAGTAACAGATTACAAGAATTCTCACAATCTATAACTAACTCGTTGGATGCCAATGTCCTTCAGCTTGTTAGCTCACTCGCCCAGAAATTTGGTCTGTTTCCTTCTCCAGTCTTGAAGTGAGAACGCACCTCCCGACCTTCAAACTGGAATGGTGGATGTTTGATGTTCTTCCCAAAACTTCGGTTGGTTGGAAATATCTCGTGATAATCAAAATTTCGGAATGGAAAATTGACTGTTATGTTTATAACTTAAAAAGTAATAAATACCAAATGATAAGCTTGATCTTAGAAACCTTAAGCCTCGTGTTCTGACACACAGAATGTTAAGAAAACTTTTGAGCTTTTACTTTGACAGAGTTTCTGCTTGATTTTCACGTAAGTTTCAGGTGTTCATTTTTGTCGAAGTGATCTGCTATTTATAGGCAAATTGTCGACGATTTGAATATTATGTCCGTTAGAGACATAAAAGCATCAATTAGAGACAAAGAGTATGTCATCCAATCATCAACATTCTGCTCTATTGTAGCAGCTTGCTTTGCTCTGCTTTGACTTGCTTTTGCAGTGTACTTCACCTGCTCTCTGTCAAAGCGAGTTTGAATACAAGAATCTTGAAACTAAAGATTCCTTCTACATGATTGTTGGTCGACACTTTAAGGAATTTTGGATAAGAGTTTGAGTTCCACTCAAATTTCTTTGTCTTTCCTTTTCACATGCTCTTTAAGCTTTCAAACTGAAAACTGAAATTCTCCAAATTGCAAGTTTTAAGTTTCTGGTTTCCTTTGGTGAAAAGTCAGTTTCTAGAAACTGACTTTCTAGCCTTTTTAAGTTTCAAGTTCCGAAACTAGATTTATGGTTTCTAGTTTCTTAGTTTTCTCATCTATAAGTTTTGAAACTTGATTTTAGTTGTTGGTCCCGGTTTATCAGAGTGTATAACGTTACGCAGCGGAAATATTGAACTTATAAGTCTAACTTGCACTCTGTCCTGCTGGTTGCTCAGCTGGCTGGCTGACTGGCTGGTCAGCTGATAGCTCAACACTTAGAATATTTCAGATATACACCAGCACTTGAGTGCTGGGTTTCAAATACAAAATTTAAATACTGAAAGCAGATAAAGGCAAAGGATTTTTATAGTGGTTCGATCAACTGATCTACGTCCACTCTCCAGTCGACTCACTGGAAATTCACTATAAGAGCAATCAGGTACAAAGAGTCCTACGATCTATCTCCAGCTGGTAGATGCCCCGTCTACCAGTCCACTGGATCAACCGCTCCCGGTCCTTGTCCTTCTTCAGCTCTCGTCAGATGGATTGAGTGCGAGCACGTCACTTCAACCTCCTCCTCTGACTGGTTGGGTGTTGATGTTGGTCCCGGATATCAGGGTATACTTTGGCAGCGGAAAATACGTAAGTTCGTTTCTTGCACTCTGCTGGTTACACAGCTGACTGGGACCTTGTCAGCTAGTAAGTCAACTGGCAACTGAGTATTCAGCTGACTGGCAACTGGCTGGTCAGCTGATGACTCAGGACTTAGAAAATTTTAGAGTCGAGTTTGCACAGTTATAAACTGGTTTCAGTTATACTCCAGCACTTGGGTGCTGGGTTTTAAATCAGTAAGTAAATGCTGAAAGCAGTAAATAACAAGGATATTTTATAGTGGTTCGATCAACTGATCTACGTCCACTCTCCAGTCGAAGCACTGGAAATTCACTAAAGAGAGTAATCCGGTACAAGATTTCCTACGATCTATTTCCAGCTGGTAGATGCCTCGTCTACCAGTCCACTGGATCAACCGCTCCCGGTCCTTGTCCTTCTTCAACTCTCGTCAGATGGATGGAGTGCGAGCACGTCACTTCAACCTCCTCCTCCGACTGATTGGGTGTTGAGTTCTCCCAAGAACTTGACTCTTGCTGGCGGCAAAACTGCCCGTAATAACTCTGGAGCTGGCTGGCTCAAGAGCTGCTATGTTCTTCCTCGGAATGAGAAAGAACACCAAATGAGATCAATAACTCACAAGCTAGAAGCTTGGAGTCTCGTGTTCAAATGATTGACACACGGAGTAGCTTTAAGAAAAGCCTCGAAAGATTGCTTATACGCTGATATGAATGCGTTTGAGCTTTCGGTAGGTCAAGAGTGGCTAAGATTGGGCAAGAGTATTGAATGTTGTTGGATCTCACGTATTTATAGACGTGAGATTCAGATTCAAATACTAGCCGTTTGGACACATCCGGAAAAGTCTCTGTCCTCGCATGTCCTTCTGCAGGCGGCAGGTAGGAATTTCCGGAAAGCGCCATACCTTTGATCGCTTTATCTGACACAGATCTCTTTGTGTCAGAACGACTCTATTCGTCAGTACGAGGAATCGGAACTGGTGTCTTGAACTGATAGACTTTAAGGTATCCTCCTTAAAGTCATACTCTGTCAGTTAATTCCTCGACGAATCTTCTTTTTGTCTCTAAGACTCTGGGAGAGCGAATCTTGAATTCTGCTGATAACCTCCGACTGGTAGATCATACTGGTGATCTTGTGCTGGCAGTCTCTGCTGGTGACTTTCCTTAGCACAATCAAGGTCTACCAATTTGTCTGATGTTATCTCTTGGAATCTCCCGTGACTGGTGGCTTCACCGCTGGTGAATAGTGTCAACCAGAACACATATTCTGCTGGTAAGATCTCTCAGCCTCCTGCTGGTGAAATCTTCCCAACTGGTGAACAGTAACCAGTCAATAGCTCTACTCCATGCTGATGAACAGTGTCAGCATGAGTCTTCGTCAGCCGCTTGCTGGTGAGACTTCTCTCAACTGGTAAGCACATCTCATGCTGGTGAACAGTAGCCAGCATGAGTCTTGATCAGCTGCGACTTACAACTCAAAAGACCTAAACAGGACTTTACATTTGAGATCTAGAGCTATCTAGAGACAAACTGACGCTGGTTGGACTTAGGATTTGATCCACCAAAACACTTAATCACCAAATCTAAGATCTAAGCTATCAGCTGGAGAAGGGAAACTTAGCCAGATTTCCCAACAATTTCCCCCTTTTTGGTGCGATCAAAGCCTAACCAGCGAGCACTCAGCTGATGAGGAAAGTTACAAAGCATTTCTGGGTTTTTACAAATAAACCTATCAGATCTAAACCCATGAAACTACTTCCTCACATCAGCTCTAACCTAAAAATCTTCCCCCTCAAACTGGGAGAGATATTGCTCGATTAAATTTTGAAGTAAAACTCTGAGCCAGGTTAGAATCAACAAAGTATCAAAATGAGTGCTGGTGCTGATTACACTGAATGTGTAAGTTCAGCTGGTAAGTAAAAAGTTGACATTAGTTGGACAATGAGAAATTATCGTCAACCCGTCAGTAATCAATCCATTAATGATGTTACAATTACAAGTACAGGATTAAAAACTGACTAGTCTAACTGATACCAAATTACTTACACAAAAAATGAAGAGTACAAGACTTATGGCTGAGATGAGGATCCAGGTGATTGATTGCGATTTGCTAAATTCCTCAAGATCTCTGTAAGAGCCGCCATATCTTGTTCCCTCTTCAAGCGCTCCTCAGCAGCAATGCGACGCTCTTCCGCAGCAAGCCGAGCCCTCTCCTCATCAGCGACTGCTCGCGCCCTTTCCCCCTCTTGGATCCGCGCCAAAAAGGAGTTCACCCCAGAGGTGAAAGCCTCCATTTGTTGCGCCATCTCTGCTCGGTAGGAAGAAAAGCGCTGGTCCATCCTGGCATCAATGAGAGCAACCAGTTGTGCAGGCGGATGGACCTCGGAGAGAGGCTCTGCTGACAGCTCCATCGAAGTAGAGGGCACACCAGATGAGGCCTCAGCCATCTCAGTGTCAGCTCCAGTTGGCCTCTCCACTACTGGCTCTGCAGCGGCTGATGCTTCTGCTGGGACTGCAGCGGCTGCTGATGCTGACTCCTCAGCTGATTCCTCCACCAGCACCTCAGCTGATGCTGGTGGGACTTGTTCGGAAACGGTGGGTGTATCAACTTCCACCACCTGCCAGTCGATGTGTTCAAGGGATACAACATTGGGAACACCAGCGACTGCAGTGGTCAGCCACCAAGGGCGGGATGGATCTTCCTCCACCACATGATCAATTAGCAACTCAGTGGCTGCCATATCGAACAGACGGGCAAAGTAGAGGAGGAGCGGTGGGAGGGCAATCAGTATTCGGATCCTTCGGAGAGCGTAGACCACCTGAAAGCCCCGGCTGGTGCGATGGAACTGGAGAAAGGGCACTCGGACACACCTTGGCTGCGGGAGTCCTGAACTGCCAGTCCTTAGGCGATAATCAAGAATCTTCTGCACTCGCCGCCGGACACGCCTAAGGGACAAGGGCTCTGGCTCGTCAGTTAATGTATCCATGAATTCATTCGCCCAGTCCTCTTCATTCCTCCAGTATTGCAGCCCCAGCCTGGCGTACAGAACTGAGCGCTTCTCCACCGTGAGATACCGCTCCACACGGTCAAAGATCCTCCATCGCCGCAGCTCACAGTACAGGGTCGGGTTGACAAACCACAGATACCGGAAGTCATTGAACATGTCAAGATGAACGGCATCCTCGACCTCCACTGTGATATTTTCTGCGTACTCATACAGAGTACGGTTGTAGAACTCCATCGGCCTTAGGGACAGGCACCAGTCCTGGATGCGGGAAGCTAAGACCGACTGGTGGGGGAGCCCGCGGAGGGGAATGATGTTGAGAATGCTGTAGTCAGGCACTTGAGAGGTGTCGAAGGCCTCTTCTCCGCGTAACTCCCACCGATGGGGTCCATTGACCATCTCCTCATATTCCTCAGCGTCGACCACGTTGTAATTGAGGACGCTGACGGTTATGTCACGTCGTGGTCGCGAATCAGCACGTCGAGGCTGTGCTGGTGAGGATGTCGCTGGTCGTCCAGAAGTTGAGGCTCCTTGGGACTGTTGACGACCGAGCTGAGCCTTCCCTTCCTTTGCAAAATCTGGGAACAGGTTCCTGGGCTCCATCCTCTGGATTGTGGAGTGCTGGACAACTGGTGGCTCCTCGTCTTCAGAATCATCAGAGATAACAATGGGAGCCTTCCCAGAAGTCCTTGCACCAGTCTCCACATCCATCTCTTCTTCCTTCTCTGCCTCCTTCTCCTCCTTCTCCTCCGCCAGTTTTTCCGGGGTGGTCGCCCGCTCATCAACTCCTCCGCTGGCAACCCCTTGCACTGCCAGCGGGCCTTCTTCGGCAACTCTGCTTCCGCTGGCATCCCCTTGCGCAGCCAGCGGATCCGCATTTTTAGCATTAGCACCGCTGGCATCCCCTTGCGCAGCCAGCGGGCTCCCAGCCTCGTCCTCATCCGGCTGGTAGTGCTCGACTATGGCCATGATGTCCTCGTCGACTCCCATCACCAGCAGGCGCTGATATGTATCTTCTGCTAAAATCTCCCCTGGTGGTGGGGAAGCTGGTGGGCTGGCACTTGGACTTTCATCAGCCTTTCCTTTGCCCTTGTTTGCCAGCCTCAGCTGTTCAGCCAGCTCCTCCTGGCGCCTGGCTTCATGCTCAGCCTGCACCTTGGCATAGGCTTCATCGCGGGCTGCTAGCTCAGCCTCTAATCTTCGCTGGGCTGCCAAGGCCTTCAGCCTTGCCTTGGCTTGCTTCCTCCTGACAATGGAGGCACTTCTCTCCTTCTTAGCCTGCTCCATCACCAGCTGAGCTCTGGTTTGGACCCTCTTCCTCTTCCGGGTCATAATCTCCAGCTGCTCCTCCTGGGTCTGTCCCAATATGTTCCTTGGAGCTGGACCAAGAACCAGTGCCTGATGTGGCTGCTGATGCTGATGCTTCTTGGGTCTTTTGGGCTTCTTCTGGGATGGCTCGTCAGTAGGGACGATGCGGATGTCCCGGGGATGGATGCCAGTGGCCGCATCCACTGCATCTCCCAGCTGGGCGAAGAGACGCTCAGTCTCTCGCTGGCGCTTGAGCGCAGCCCTTTCTTCTTCAGTCAGCGGGCGAGCCATAACTGGCAGTTGCTCGCCCTCATCCACCTCATCTTCCTCAGAGACACCCTCAGAAGGATTCACTGAGGTCTTCCCTTTCAGCCTCCTGGGCTTGTGGTAGTCAGGGCGAGGCAGCTTGGCCTGCTCCTTGGTGGGCGGAATGAAGTCCGAACTCACCAGTTGTTCCCCCTGGTCCACTCCATCTCCAATCTCCATCTCCAGGATATGGCTGATCCGCAGCCCAAAGGATACGGAGTGAGCGAATGTCCCATCAATTGGAATGTTGGCGTTCCTGGCTACATTCTCCAGCAACCGGCCAAAGAAGAACTCGGCCCAGTTGCCCTCAATCCCATCCACCAGCGCGCACATCACCGAAAACTTGCGCAGGCTCAGCTCGGCGTAGGATCCGACTTCGCACTGCAACATCCTGACAACGATGTCGCACACCATCTGCCACCAGTCATCCATCTCCGACTTCCTCATACCAGTCCGGAAGACGGTGACTTCGTCCCTCTTCCATTGTGTCCACCTCCTTCGGAATTCCACCGTATCATCCTGATGATACGTGGCGACTTCCTCTCCTTCATTCCTCAGGCCGAAGAGATTGGCGAGGTATTTGGCGGTAACAGTGATCAGGTGGCCGAACACCGATGTAGTGAACGACCTCCTGTCGTCAGCAACCACGGCCCGAGCGTAAAACTCGGCTACCATGTGCGGATGGAAGGTCTCGGGCCTTGCCGTCAAATACTGACGAAGGCCTTCCCGGTCGATCATCTCGATCAACTCCTCCCCATAATTCTTGCGCGCCAGTTTCTCGTTCAGAATCTTTTCTTTCTGAACTTGCGCTGCCCTCATTTGCGCGTTCGAGAGCTGAGCCCTGGTCGCCGGCTTGTTCAGCTGAACCAGTCGAGCGAACGGAAGAGTATAATCTATATCTTCAATCTTCACAATGCCGGTGTACGTCGGCATGTGCTGCTCGGCAACTGGTAGTCTGGGCTCACCAGACGATGAAGATGTGGAAGGTGGGTTGTCTTCCGGGGGATTATCAGTTGGGGGGCGTGAAGATGAAGCCATAATCTCAGGAAACTTAAGAATTTTGAGAGAGAATGAGATAGATTAGGGCTGGAAAAAACTTGAAAGAACGTAAAGGTTTTTCCGATGAAGAGTCTCGAGTATTTATACTCGAGTCCATGCAAGATCAGACGACCAGGATCAACGCTCAGCAAGCGGGAATCGACGGTCATCAGCAGGCCCGTTTCCCTGTGCGACGTGCGCGGTCGTGCTGACGTGGGGCGCGCCGTGTTGCTGACGTGGCGCTCAGCGATTGGTGGAAACCAAAAGTCGGACTGCGCAGCCACTGTGCACATTAAATGTGGCATTAAATGTCGCATTAAATTCTGAGGCCAGTACACGCTACATGGATTCGAACGATCCCGCCATGTCTGCGACAGCTGGCTTGGCTGGGCATCACCAGCATACGCCAGTCGCATACTTCCTCCTAACTGGTTGGCCTCTTCATCAGTTGGCAACTGATACCACATGCTTATAATACATTCTGCTGACAAACTCATCAGTTAGCAACTGATACCACTTATTGAAGAGCCATTTCTCCACTTGATGATAATTTCTTCAGTTAGCAGCTGATACCACCTTGTAGATATACATCATCAGATAGCAACTGAGACCACTTGATAAATCAACTACTTGCTGGTAGCACGTCCTGCTGGCAAACTCATCAGTTAGCAACTGATACCACTTGATGATCAGACTGGCGACCTTAACCAAATTGAGAGTTTGGACTCAATTTTCGCCAGTCGTAGGAATGACCACCAGTTATCTGCTGGCAAATGGAAGTGGATCCATTTCTTCAACACTGCTAGAAGGTGGCAGCTGGGACCCAATTTCGCTTCAGCGGAAGATAAAAGCTGGCAAGATGAAATGAGAGCTGGGACTCATTTCCTTGGACAATTTAGGGATAAAGTCCGCCAGTAGATATCATCTGTGGTTGGTAGACACCACTAGTCGAGAAACACCACAACTGAGAACTTGGACTCAGTTGTAATCAGCATACGCCAGAGAATCAAGAACAGAATGAGAGCTTGGACTCATTCTTCCTCATCATTAAGGCTCGCATCAATCTCCATAAGACCGAGTTTGATGCACAACTCCTTGAATCTTGCTTCTGGCAGGGGCTTTGTGAAGATGTCAGCCAGTTGATCTTCAGTACAAATGTAGTCCACGCTGACATCCTTCTTCTCGACATGATCACGAATGAAGTGATGTCGAATGTCTATGTGCTTGGTTCTGGAGTGATGAACCGGATTCTTCGTGATGCACATAGCACTGTTGTTGTCGCAATAAATAGGAACACAGCCAGTGTCCACTTCATAATCAGCCAGTTGTTGCTTGAGCCAAATAATTTGAGCACAGCAACTGGCAGCGGCAACATACTCAGCCTCAGTGGTAGAAGTAGCAACTGAGTGCTGCTTCTTGCTAAACCAGCTGATTAGCTTGTGTCCTAGAAATTGACACGTACCACTGGTGCTCTTGCGGTCAATACGGCATCCAGCGAAATCTGAATCTGAATATCCGATAAGCGTAAGCTCATCATTTCTGGGATACCATATTCCAAGAGATTCTGTCCCCTTCAGATATTTCACAATCCGTTTAGCAGCTTCCATGTGTGACTTCTTAGGATTAGCTTGAAATCTGGCACACACTCCGACTGAATACGAAATGTCGGGTCTGCTGGCAGTGAGATAGAGGAGTGATCCAATAATTCCTCGGTAAACAGTAGGATCAACTGATTCCCCTTGCTCATCAAGAAATATCTGGCAGCTGGTACTCATCGGGATCCTTAGAGACTTAGTCTTCTCTGGGCAATATTTCTGAATAAGATCCTTGGTATACTTCCGCTGGTTGATAAAAATACCATCAGCTGATTGCTGGACTTGAAGTCCTAGGAAGTATGTCAGCTTGCCCATCATACTCATCTGGAATGAGGTCTGCATTAGCTTAGAAAACTTCTCACAGAGAGATATGTTCTTGGATCCGAAGATGATGTCATCGACATAGATCTGCACCATCAGCATGTCACCACCATCCTTGAGAAGAAAGAGAGTCCTATCAATCTTCCCTTTCCGAAATCCATTGCTGGTGAGAAATTGTGACAGCGTTTCATACCAAGCCCTGGGCGCCTGTTTCAATCCATACAGGGCCTTTCTCAGCTTGTATACCTTGGTGCCTATCTCAAATCCAGGAGGTTGCTCTACATATACCTCCTCCTTTAGCTCGCCATTCAAGAATGCGCTCTTCACGTCCATCTGGAACACCGTGAAGCCGTGATACGCTGCATAGGCCAAAAACAGCCGTATCGCCTCCATTCTTGCAACTGGTGCAAAGGTCTCATCAAAATCGATGCCTTCACACTGTCTATAGCCCTTGGCGACTAAACGAGCCTTGTTTCGGACCACAATGCCATCTTCATCTCGCTTGTTCTTGAAAACCCACTTGGTGCCGATCACTGACTGGTGTGATGGTCTCTCTACCAAGTCCCAAACGTTGTTGCGAGTGAACTCCGCAAGCTCTTCGTGCATGGCATTGATCCAATCGGCAGATTCGAGCGCATCTTTGATGGACGTAGGTTCCATCTGAGAGATAAAGCAAGATAAAAGCGCTCTGCCGTGCCTGGTCTGGACAGAACCTTCCGGATCACCGAGAATAGCATCAGATGGGTGATCCCTCAGCCATTTGGGAGGACCAGCGACCGCTGGTGCCGGCTGGGAAACAGGTTCATCTGTCCTGACGACTCGTGCTTCCACATTTCCACCAGTCGGAGCTGCAACAACAGCTGGTGCTGGACCTTCACCAGTTGGAACAACTTCATCAGCATCACCTTCTGGCTGGTTGTCTGAATCTCCTCCAATGTTGTCAGCATCAGCTGGAACATCCTCTCCAGCTGGTCCATCACTGCCTTCTTCTTCAAAAAGGCCAGTAGGGATTCCCCCTAGATTGTTACTGGGTCCACTCAGGGAGATTGAGTGTAAGGTCTCAGCAAGGTCATTTGCATCACCGACCCTCTCAGGTTGCTGATGGGCACCTGAGGTAACTGGTTGTGAAGATGATCCATTCATCGGTCTAGTCGAACCAGTTGGTTGAGCATTGGAAGAATTCCTGCCCAACTGGTCATTGACATCATTGACCTCAGGAACATCTTCTGCCAGTCGGCGTAAGGTCCTGCGCACTAAAGTAGCTTCATCAAAAACAACATTGCATGTTATTTCCACAAGCTGGGTCGTCTTGTTAAATACTCTGTAGCCCTTGTGAGAGGGGTGTCCATATCCGACAAACACACCCTCATCAGCTTTAGGCGAGAAAGCATTTAAGTTCGAGTTCCCATTATTATGGATATAACATGGAGAACCGAATGCACGAAGATGAGCTAAAGTAGGCTTACGACCGAAGTACACTTCGTAGGGAGTTTTCTGAAGTCTGTCGTTGATCCCGCTCCTATTCTGAGTATAGCAAGCAGTCACCAACGCCTCTCCCCAGAAACTCTGACCCAAACCAGACTCAGCCAGCATGGATCGGACTGCTTCCTTCAGCGTCCTGTTCCTACGTTCTGCCAGTCCATTCTGCTGTGGTTGCCTTGGAGTAGATCTCTCATGCTTGATCCCGGCTTCCGCGCAGAAATCCATCAGCGGACCATTGCAGAATTCAGTCCCATTGTCCGAACGAATTCGCTTCACCACGGCTTCTCTCTGTTTCTGAGCTTGGATGATCAACTCTGGAAGAATCATCTTCACCTCATCCTTTGTTCTGAGAAGCTTCACCCATGTATAGCGCGAGTAGTCATCGACTACCACCAGCGAATATCGTCTTCCTCCAATGGTTTGCGGCGTTACTGGTCCAAACAGGTCCATATGTAACAACTCGAGTACCTGACTGGTACTAGGGTGAACTGGCGACTGGCTCTTGAAGGATTTCTTGGTCTGTTTGCCTTGCTGGCAGGCCTTGCAAATCCCTTCCTTCTTGAACCCGCCCTTGGGAAGACCATCTACAAGATCATGCTTGGTTAGATAATTAATAGTTTTGAAATTCAAATGACTTAACCTTTTGTGCCACAGCCAGTTGGTCTCCATGGAACTGGTGGCAACAAAGCATGTATCAGTCTTCCCGCTTTGCCAGTCAACGACATACAACCCTCCTTTGCGGACACCTTTCAGCTTGGTCTCGCCAGATTCTTCATTCTTGATCTGGCACCTGGATTTGTCAAACACAATGGTGTAACCATTGTCGCACAGCTGGCTGATGCTCAGGAGGTTGTGCTTCAGGTTGGTAACAAGGGACACGTTGACAATACGCACATCATCCTTCTCTATGCATCCCTTGCTGATAACTCTGCCCTTGGAGTTATCACCAAAAATAACTGGAGGTCCTCTGACCTTGGTGAGCTCCGAAAACAAGAACTCCTCACCAGTCATATGAGCGGAGCAACCACTGTCAATGATCCACTCGCTCGACCTCTGAAGCTGATACGCATGATCCTGTTCCTGCAAGAAAAATGAAATCATTTAGGTCCCCGATCATCAGCGGGTCCTGCAGGGTTAGATCTCTGGATCATTCCTTTCGGAATCCAGACTTGTGTGATCTTCAGCTCGGTGTTACCCTTGCTGACATCACCTGTGGCCTTTCCCTTCCTCTTAAAATAATGCATGGAATTGTTTTTGGAAGGTGTGGCTGTGTGTGCAGTTCCTCTAGAAGTATTCTTCTTCTGAGGAGATCGGAAATTTCTTTCCGACCGCTTGTGCTGCCTTGGTGGTCTTTGGAACTGTGGACCACGGTGGTTAGCCTTCCTAGCCCTTGATGAAAACATTTGATTGGGCTCAGGCCTCCGATAGGTATTCCTCCTATCGGGAATTGTCCTTCTCTCAGTATTCTGCTGAGAGTGGGACCCCTTGTAAGTATGCTGGCAACTGGCATACTTGTAAGGTTGTGTGTGGAACCTCTGGACAGCTGGTGCTGGCTGTCGGGTTCCACTGGCTGCTGGTGCTGACTTCCTTGCCTTGGAATATTTTGGCTTAGTCAGCTTCTTAGGGTGTGCTGGCGTCCTGTCAGCAGAGGAATTTGCCAGTCGAGGTTGTTGTCGTGATGACTCACCTCTATATCTGGGCTGATGATTCCCTTGCTGATCAGCCATACGAGGTATGCTGGCAACACCAGCTGGTGCTGACGCATTTACCATTCTGCCCTTACCCTTACCAGCATTGGGTTGGTTTATGCTCGAATCATTTGTAAATCCCAACCCGGATTTATCATAAGGTTTTCTCCAATGACTTAGAGCTGCCTCTAAATCCTTAGAGCCCTTGTTTAGAAAATTGATTTTATTTTCTTGCTCTAGAACGAGACTGTGAAGGTTATCTCGCTCAGTTTTTGTTCTTTGAAAATCTTGGAGCAAGTCGAAATGAGCCTTTTTCAAAGTTTCTAGCTCTTCGCTGAGTGACCTAGATTTTTCAATCTCACTGGTCAAAATGGAAACTTGATTTTTCAGCGAAGTGTTTTCGCCAGCTAAAACATTTTTCATTTCATAAAATTTTAAAAACTCATGCTGAAGAACATCTAAAGTGACATCTTCTGAGTCGGAGCAATGCGACTCAGAATCGTCTATGATTTGAACAGGCATGATATGCAATTGAGGATCTGATTGTACCTCATCATCAGCAGTTAATGCCAGATGTTCTTCCTTGTCAGCATCTTCTTTAGCTGACACTTCTCCTAGAGCAGCCATGAATGCCAGAAGAGCTTCTTCTTCAGACTCTCCATCTGACTCGTATTCCCCATCATCATGGTCGGGGATATCAGGAACTTCAGTCCTTGTCAGCATGGCTTTGGCAACTGCCTTGGAGGCACGCTCTTCAAAGAGCTTCTTCAGCCGTTCCCTCTCAGTTTTGTCCACCTGCGGACATTCAAACTTTAAATGGTCAGGGGATTGGCATTGATAGCAAGCACGAGGAGCTCTTTTGACGAATTTCCCGTCAGTTGAGCTTGAAGAGACTCCCTGCTTTGACTTAGCCTTTTCCAGTAGGACGGCCAGTCGTTTCATTTGCTGCTCAAGTTCAGCGATAGAGCTCTCGCCACTTTTGGAGTAAGATCCTGACGTGGATGGGATCTCCTTCGGCTGGTTGGTCTGCCCAGCAGGCCTGTCAGCATGGAAGGGCTTCTTGGGCATCCGCTTGAAGTCCTTCTTGACGAAGTAAGCTTCGTCCTGAGCCTTAACGCTGGGGGATCCAACATTCCTGATAGCCTCGTTTTTATTCACCATCTGGATATCCCATTCATGTGCCTGCAACTGAGCAAACACTTCTTTAGGAGTTAGTTTGGATAAATCTTTCTCCTTTAGTGCGGTGGTTTTCACAAACCAATCCTCCTTCGGCATCTTGGACAGGATCTTCGAGTTAAGATCAGCATTTTCGTACTCCATGCCCAGAGACTTCAGCTCGCTGACAATGGCGTTGAATCTCGCCTCCATCTCCTTGATGGTTTCTCCAGTCAGCATCTGGAAGGACTCATATTTATCCACCGCAACCTGCAATTTGTTGCGTTTCATTTGGTCAGTTTCTTGACATAAACTATCAAGAAAATCCCATACTCCCTTAGCAGTATCAAACTGCAGTGCGTCCTCCATCAGCGATTCTGGAAGGCACGCAAGGATCAGCTCATGTGCAATGGAATCCAGCTGATTCCGCTTTCTGTCCTCAGCATTCCATTCATCTTGGGGCTTTGGGACCACCGCAGCTGGACGATCTCCCAGCTGATGCTGAATCTTGGTGATCTCTATTGGCCCTGTCTCCAGTACATCTTTCATGTCTGGATGGATGCTCTTCAGGGAGATAAGCGTCCTCTTTCGCCAT
>JAPKLW010001488.1:40247-61561 GCA_026898455.1 Plectranthus barbatus | reverse complement strand
TCTAAGCTATCAACTGGGGAAGGGAAACTTAGATAATTTTCCCAACAATTTCCCCCTTTTTGGTGCGATCAAAGCCTAACCAGCGAGCACTCAGCTGATGAGGAAAGTTACAGAATTTTTCAGGGTTTTTACAAATAAACCTATCAGATCTAAACCCATGAAATTACTTCCTCGCATCAGCTCTAACCTAAGAATCTTCCCCCTCAAACTGGGAGAGATATTGCTCGATTAAATTATGAAGTAAGAATCTGAGCCAGGTTAGAATTAAAAAATGTCAAATGGAGTGCTGGTGCTGATTACACAAAATGTGTAAGTTCAGCTGGTAAGTAAAAATCAGTAGACATTAGTTGGACAATGAGAAATTGTCGTCAACCCGTCAGTAATCAATCCATTAATGATGTGAAATTACAAGTACAGGAAGGACAACTGACTAGTCTAGACTGGTACAAAATTACTTGCACAAAAAAAAATGAAGAGCACAGGACCTATGGCTGAGAAGAAGATCCAGGAGATTGATTTCGATTAGCTAGGTTCCTCAAGATCTCAGTAAGAGCCGCCATGTCTTGTCTGCTCTTCTCCCTTTCCTCAGCAGCTATCCTCCTATCCTCTTCAGCAAGACGGAACCTCTCAGCCTCGGCACGTGCTCGCGCATCTTCCCCTTCTTGGATCCGCACCAAAAAGGAGTTCACCCCAGAGGTGAAGGTCTCCATTTGTTGCGCCATCTCTGCGCGGTAGGAGGAAAAGCGCTGGTCCATCCTGGCATCAATGAGATCAAGCAGTTGCGCAGGCGGATGGACCTCGGAGAGAGGCTGTGCTGAAATTGCAAGGGAAGAGGAAGGCACATCAGTTGTGGAAGGAGCCGCTGCTGGTTCAGATGCAGCTGATATCTCCATCGGGGCTGGCTCCTCCGCTGGCACTGCAGCAGCTGCTGGTGCCTCTACTTGTACTTCCTCAGCCGGCACTTCAGCTGACTCAGCCACCACTGGCACTGCTGCTGGAGCTGGCTGGACTTCTTCAAAAACGAGTGGGGCTGTGAATTCCACCACTTGCCAGTCCATAGAATCAGGGACGAGATCGCCCGAGACAATAGGAATAGGAGGGACGGCAAGGGTCAGCCACAAGCCACTAGAAGGATCCTCCTCCACAATGTGGTCTACCAGCAAGGCGCAGGCAGCCATATCGAACAGGATAGCATGATAGGGAGGGATCCTTGGGAGGGTAACCAGCACTCTGAGGCGTCGGAGCGCGTACGTCAGCTGGTACCCCCGACTGCTGACTCGGAACTGGAGGAAAGGTAACTTGACCTTTTGCCGTGGCGGGAGGCCGGAGCTTCCAGTCAGCCGCCTATACTCTGCAATCTTCAGCAAGCGCCGCTGGATCCTCCTTGTAGACAGCTGCTGGTGGCATTCAGGATCGGTGCCCATGAAAGCATTGGCCCACTCCTCCTCCGCTCTCCAGTAGCCAAGACCCAGCCTGGCATAGAGAACCGCCCGTTTCTCCACAGTCAGCAGGCGCTGGCATCTGTCAAAAATTCGCCATCTCCGGAACTCCAGACATAGTTCCGGATCCACCCTCCAGAGCCTTCGGTAGCTGGATATTATCTCGTCATTGACGGCATTTTCCACCTCCACCGCGATGTTCTCAGCATACTCATAGAGAGTGAAGTTGTAATATTCCACTGGCTGCAGAGGCAGGCACCAGGCAGTGATTCTGGAGGCATATACCGACTGGTGGGGGAGTCCGCTGAGAGGTATGATGTTGAATGCAGATGGCTCTGGCACTCTTGAATTATGAAATGCCATCTCCCCGCGCTGCTCCCACCGGTGCACTCCTGTCACTCGTGCCTGGAAAGTATCCTCATCAACCAGTTGATGCTCTTGAATGCAGAGCATGTAAGGACGCCTTTCAGAACGTGCACGCCTAACTGGTGATGTTGAGGATGCTGCTGGTCGCCCAGAAGTTGATGTCGAGGCATCTGTGGATCGGGGGCGACTGGCAGAAACTTGAGCCTTAGCGTCAAAGTCTGGGAACAGATCCCTTGGCTCCATCCTCTGCACCATTGAGTGATGCACCACCTCCGTAGCTTGCTCCTTCTCTGGCTTCTCAGCCCTTGGTTCCTCTTCATCCTCGGATTCAGAACTGTCATCCGAGGAGCTCGCCAGTTGTACCGGGGTGGTCGCCCGCTCTTCTTCTCCTCCACTGGCACCCCCTTGCGCGGCCAGTGGGACGTCGTCACCTCCACCACCCCCTTGCACGGGTGGAGGGTCATCAGCGGTTTCCTCCTCCGGCTGGTACTCATCCACAAGGGAAAGTACATCCTTGTCAGCGCCCAGCACCAGCAGGCGTTCAAAAGTTTCTTCAGATAAGATTTCGCCTGGTGCTGGTGCTGGTGGCCTTGTACTTGTGGATTCGAACGCCTGTCCTTTGCCCCTGGTCGCCAGCCTCAGTTGCTCCTGTATTTCCTCCTGGCGCCTGGCCTCAGTCTCAGCCTTGATCTGAGCAAAGCGCTCATCCCTGGCCGCCAGCTCCGCCTCTCTCTTCTGCTTCGCCAGCAGAGCCCGGAGCCTTGACTTGGCCTGCTTCTTCCTCACCAAGGAAGCACTCCTTGCCTTCTTGGCGTGCTTCTCAGCCTTCTGCGCCTTGGTCATGACTCGCTTGCGCTTGCGAGTCATCTTCTCCAGCGTCTCCTCCTCAGTCAGCCCCAGAACGGACTTCTTGACTGGGATGGAGATCTTCCCAGATTCTGGATTGTAAGCCACAGCTGATGGTGGCTGCTGGTGCTGGGAAGTCTTAGGCTTCTTGCGGGAGGGCTTCTTGGTGACTGGCGCCTTCATAACTGGTTGAGGGCGACTGCCAGAAGCCTCCACTTCTGCCTCCTCCAGTTGGGTAAAGAGAGACTCGGTCTCCATCTTCCTTTTCAACTCTGCCCTTGCCTCCTTCGTCAGCGGCTGTGCCATGACTGGCACCTGTTCTCCCTCATCCTCCTCTTCTTCCTCCGAAACGACCGTGGCTGGGTCGACTGCTGTCTTTCCCCTCAGCCTCCGCGGCTTATGGTAGTCAGGGCGGGGCAGCTTTGCCTGCTCCTTGGTGGGCGGAATGAAATCCGAACTCACCAGTTGCTCCCCCTGGTCCACTCCATCTCCAATCTCCATCTCCAAAATATGGCTGATCCGCAGCCCAAAGGATACGGAGTGAGTGAACGTCCCATCAATTGGAATGTTGATGTTGCGGTCAACATTCTCCAGCAGTCTGCCGAAAAAGAACTCGGCCCAGTTCCCTTCCACTCCATCCACCAGCGCGCACATTACGGAGAATTTGCGCAGGCTCAATTCAGCATATGAGCCAACTTCGCATTGCAGCATCCTGACGACGATGTCGCACACCATCTGCCACCAGTCGTCCATCTCCGACTTCCGCATTCCAGTGCGAAAACTCGTCACCCCCTCCCTCTTCCACTGAGTCCACCGCCTCCTGAACTCCTCTACATCGTTGTGGAAGTAGGTGGCTATCTCCATGCCCTCGTTCCTCAATCCGAACAAGTCGGCGAGGTATTCGGCGCTGACAGTGATTATGTGGCCGAAGACGGAAGTGGTGAAAGACTTCCTCCCGTCAGCAATCACGGCCCGTGCATAGAACTCCGCTACCATATGCGGATGGAAGGTCTCGGGCCTTGCCGTCAGATATTGTCGAAGGCCTTCCCGGTCGATCATCTCGATCAACTCTGGTCCAAAGTTCTTGCGCGCCAGCTTCTCGTTCAGAATTTTTTCTTTCTGAACTTGCGCCGCCCTGATTTGCGCGTTCGAAAGTTGAGCCCTGGTCGCTGGTTTGTTCAACTGAACCAGGCGGGCGAATGGAAGAGTGTAGTCTACATCGTCCATCTGCGTGATGCCAGTGTAAGTCAGCATGTGGGCTTCTGCGACTGGTAAGTCTGGTGAACCAGACGAAGAAGATGTAGATGGTGAGTTGTCATCTGGTTGTCGGGAAGATGAAGCCATAATTTCAGAAGAAATCTTAAGGAAAGCTTGAGAGAGTAGGGCTTCTGAAATCGAATGATCGTAAAAGGTTTTTCCGTCGAAAGGCATTGGGTATTTATACCCAAATCCATGCAGGATCAGACGATCAAGATTGACGCTCAGCAAGCGGGGATCGACGGTCATCAGCAGGCCCGGTTTCCTGTGCGACGTGCGCGGACGTGCTGACGTGGGCTACGTCGTGTAGCTGACGTGGCGCTCAGCGATTGGTGGCAACCAAACGTCGGACTGCGCAGACGCTGTGCGCATTAAATGTGGCATTAAATGCCGCATTAAATTCTGAGGGCTGTACACGCTACTTGGATTTGAACAATCCCGCCCTTTTCTGAGACAGCTGGTATGACTGGTCATCAGTTGCATATACCAGTTGCATACTTCCCCCTAACTGGTTGGCCTCTTCATCAGTTAGCAACTGATTCCACTTGCTGATAGTACTGGCTGCTGGCAAACTTCCATCAGTTATCAGCTGGCAACTGGAAAGATGGAAAATTGAGCGCTTGGACTCAATTTTATTCCGCATAAACTTCTCTTCTCTTGGAATTGGGAGCTGGGACCCAATTTCGCTTCAACTGATGGCCTATGCTGGCAAGATTCCGCCAGTAGACACCATTTGTTAGAAAGAGATACCACTTATATAAGAACAACTAAGAGCTTGGACTTAGTCGTAATCAGCGTCCTCCAGAAGATCAAGAACAGAATGAGAGCTGGGACTCATTCTTCCTCATCATTGGGGCTCACATCAATCTCCATAAGACCGAGTTTGATGCACAACTCCTTGAATCTTGCTTCTGGCAGTGGCTTGGTGAAGATGTCAGCCAGTTGATCTTCAGTTCTGATATAGTCCACGCTGACATCCTTCTTCTCGACATGATCACGAATGAAGTGATGTCGAATATCTATGTGCTTGGTTCTGGAGTGATGAACCGGATTCTTCGTGATGCACATAGCACTGTTGTTGTCGCAATAGATTGGAACACAGCCAGTGTCCACTTCATAATCCTCCAGTTGTTGCTTGATCCAAATTATTTGAGCACAGCAACTGGCAGCGGCAACATATTCAGCCTCAGTGGTAGATGTAGCAACTGAGTGCTGCTTCTTGCTAAACCAACTGATTAGCTTGTGTCCTAGAAACTGACACGTACCACTGGTACTCTTCCGGTCAATACGGCATCCAGCGAAGTCGGAATCAGAATATCCAATGAGTGTAAGCTCATCATTCCTGGGATACCATATTCCGAGAGATTCAGTCCCCTTCAGATATTTCACTATCCTCTTGGCAGCTTCCATGTGTGACTTCTTCGGATTTGCTTGAAATCTGGCACACACTCCGACTGAATAAGAAATGTCGGGTCGGCTGGCTGTGAGGTAGAGAAGTGATCCAATGATTCCTCGGTAAATGGTAGGATCAACTGATTCACCTTGCTCATCAAGGAATATTTGACAACTGGTGCTCATAGGTATTCTGAGGGACTTAGTTTTCTCTGGGCAATACTTTTGAATCAAGTCCTTCGTATACTTCCGCTGGCTGATAAAAATTCCATCAACTGACTGCTGGACCTGGAGTCCGAGAAAGTATGTTAACTTGCCCATCATACTCATCTGAAATGATGTCTGCATTAGTTGAGAAAACTTCTCACAGAGAGTTATATTCCTTGATCCAAATATGATGTCATCAACATAGATCTGCACCATTAGCATGTCACCACCATCCTTGAGAAGAAAGAGAGTCCTATCAATCTTCCCTTTCCGAAATCCATTGCTGGTAAGGAATTGTGACAGCGTTTCGTACCAAGCCCTGGGCGCCTGTTTCAATCCATACAGGGCCTTTCTCAGCTTGTACACTTTGGTGCCAACTTCAAAGCCTGGAGGTTGCTCGACATATACCTCCTCTTTTAGCTCGCCATTCAGGAAGGCGCTCTTCACATCCATCTGGAACACTGTGAAGCCGTGATACGCTGCATAAGCAAGGAACAGCCGTATCGCCTCCATTCTGGCAACTGGTGCGAAGGTCTCATCGAAATCGATCCCTTCACACTGCCTGTAACCTTTGGCGACTAAACGAGCTTTATTTCTGACCACGGTGCCATTCTCATCTCGCTTGTTCTTGAAAACCCACTTGGTGCCAATCACTGACTGATGTGATGGTCTCTCCACCAAGTCCCAAACGTTATTGCGAGTGAATTCTGCAAGCTCCTCTTGCATGGCATTGATCCAATCGGCAGATTCGAGCGCCACTCCTATGGAAGTAGGTTCCATTTGAGAGATAAAACAACTCAGGAGCGCACTGCCGTGTCGAGTCTGGACAGAACCTTCCGGATCACCGAGAATAGCATCAGTTGGGTGATCCCTCAGCCATTTGGGAGGACCAGCAACTGCTGGTGCCGGCTGTGAAACAGGTTCATCTGTCCTGACGACTGGTGCTTCCACATTTCCACCAGTCGGAGCTGCAACATCAGCTGGTGCTGGACCTTCACCAGTTGGAACAACTTCATCAGCATCACCTTCTGACTGGTTGTCTGAACCTTCACCAACGTTGTCAGCATCAGCTGGAACATCCATTCCAGCTGGTCCATCATTGCCTTCTTCTTCAAAAAGGCCAGTAGGGATTCCCCCTAGATTGTTGCATGGATTACTCAGAGAGATTGAGTGAAAGGTCTTAGCAAGGTCACTTGCATCACCGACCCTCTCAGGTTGCTGATGGGCACCTGAGGGAACTGGTTGTGAAGATGATCCATTCATAGGTCTAGTCGAACCAGTTGGTTGAGCATCGGAAGAATTCCTGCCCAACTGGTCGCTGACATCCTCGACCTCAGGAACATCTTCAGCCAGTTGGCGTAAGGTCCTGCGCACTAAAGTAGCTTCATCAAAAACAACATTGCATGTTATTTCCACAAGCTGGGTAGTCTTGTTAAATACTCTATAGCCCTTGTGAGAGGGATGTCCATATCTGACAAACACACCCTCATCAGCCTTAGGTGAGAAAGCATTTAACTTCGACTTCCCATTATTATGGATATAACATGGTGAACCGAATGCACGAAGATGAGCTATAGAAGGCTTACGACCAAAGTACACTTCGTAGGGAGTTTTCTGGAGTCTGTCGTTGATCCCGCTTCTATTCTGAGTGTTGCAGGCAGTCACCAACGCTTCTCCCCAGAAACTCTGTCCCAAGCCGGACTCAGTCAGCATGGACCGGACTGCTTCTTTCAGCGTCCTGTTCCTACGTTCTGCCAGTCCATTTTGCTGCGGTTGCCTTGGTGTAGATCTCTCATGCTTGATCCCGGCCTCCGCGCAAAAATCCATCAGCGGACCGTTGCAGAATTCAGTCCCATTGTCCGAACGAATTCGCTTTACCACAGCTTCTCTCTGTTTCTGAGCTTGGATGATCAACTCAGGAAGAATCACCTTCACCTCATCCTTTGTTCTGAGAAGCTTTACCCAGGTATAGCGCGAGTAGTCATCAACTACTACCAGCGAATATCGTCTTCCTCCAATGGTTTGCGGCGTTACTGGTCCAAACAGGTCCATATGTAACAGCTCAAGTACCTAACTGGTACTGGGGCAAACAGGTGACTAGCTCTTGAAGGACTTCTTGGTTTGCTTGCCTTGCTGGCATGCCTTGCAAATTCCTTCCTTCTTGAACCCACCCTTGGGAAGACCATCTACAAGATCATGCTTGGTTAGGTAAATAATAGTTTTGAAGTTCAAATGACTTAACCTTTTGTGCCACATCCAGTTAGTTTCCATGGAACTGGTGGCTACAAAGCATGTATCAGTCTTCCCGCTTTGCCTGTCAACGACATAAAGGCCTCCTTTCCTGACACCTCTCAGCTTGGTCTCACCAGAATCTTCATTCTTGATCTGGCACCCAGACTTGTCAAACACAATGGTATAACCATTGTCGCACAGCTGACTGATGCTCAGGAGGTTATGCTTCAGGTTGGTAACAAGGGATACGTTGACAATACGCACATCATCTTTCTCGATGCAGCCCTTGCTAATAACTCTGCCCTTGGAGTTATCACCAAAAATGACTGGAGGTCCTCTGATCTTGGTGAGCTCAGAAAACAGAAACTCCTCACCAGTCATATGAGCGGAGCAACCACTATCAATGATCCACTCGCTCGACTTCTGAAGTTGACTTGCATGACCTAGTTCCTCATTGTCAGCAGCAAGTGCCAGTTGTTCCTCATCTTCAGCATCTTCTTCAGCTGGCTCTTCTCCGAGAGCTGGCATAAACGCCAGGAGAGCTTCTTCTTCTGACTCTCCATCTGACTCGAACTCCCCATCATCATGATCGGGTATGTCAGGCACCTCAGTCCTGGTCAGCATGGCTTTGGCAACAGCCTTGGAAGCACGCTCTTCAAAGAGCTTCTTCAGCCTTTCCCTCTCAGTTTTGTCCACCTGTGGACATTCAAACTTTAAGTGATCAGGGGATTGGCACTGAAAACAAGCACGAGGAGCTCTCTTGACAAATTTTCCGTCAGATGAGCCAGAAGAAACTCCCTGTTTTGACTTGGCTTTTTCCAGAAGGAAAGCCAGTCTTTTCATCTGTTGCTCTAGTTCAGCGATAGAGCTCTCGCCGCCTTTGGAATGAGATCCTGATGCGGACTGGATCTCCTTCGGCTGGTTGTGCTGTGCAGCGGGTCTCTCAGCATGGAAGGGCTTCTTGTGCTTCCAATTGAAGTCCTTTTTGACGAAGTACGCCTCGTCCTGAGCTTTAACGCTGGGGGATCCAACATTCCTGATGGCCTCGTTCTTATTCACCATCTGGATGTCCCACTCGTGTGCCTGCAACTGAGCAAACAACTCCTTGGGAGTCATCTTGGACAAGTCCTTTTCCTTCAGAGCTGTCGTCTTCACGAACCAATCTTCTTTAGGCATCTTGGACAGGATCTTCGAGTTAAGATCAGCATTGTCGTACTCTCTGCCCAGAGACTTCAGCTCGCTGACAATGGCGTTGAATCTCGCCTCCATCTCCTTGATGGTTTCTCCAGTCAGCATCTGGAAGGACTCATATTTGTCCACTGCAACCTGCAATTTGTTGCGTTTCATTTGGTCAGTTTCTTGACATAGACTATCAAGATAATCCCATACTCCCTTGGCATTATCAAACTGGAGGGCTTCCTCCATCAGCGACTCTGGAAGAGAAGCCAGGATTAACTCGTGAGCAATGGAATCCAACTGATTCCGCTTCCTATCCTCAGAAGTCCATTCGTCTTGGGGCTTTGGGATCACAGCTGCTGGACGATCTCCTAGCTGGTGCTGAATCTTGGTTATCTCAATCGGCCCTGTCTCCAGCACATCTTTCATCTCTGGATGGATGCTCTTAAGAGAGATGAGCGACCTCTTCCGCCATATGTCATACTTCACAGACTTGTAGTCGAGTAGCTTCGGATTATTCATCTTGAGATACCTGAGCTAAACAGACAAACGAACAAAAAGAGAGAGCGCAAGGAAACGCGGATCACGGTCCTAAGCGACTCAGATACGAACGGTCTGTAAGAACCGTCCGCTCTGATACCACTTGTTGGTCCCGGTTTATCAGAGTGTATAACGTTACGCAGCGGAAATATTGAACTTATAAGTCTAACTTGCACTCTGTCCTGCTGGTTGCTCAGCTGGCTGGCTGACTGGCTGGTCAGCTGATAGCTCAACACTTAGAATATTTTAAGTCTAGTTTGCACAGTTATCAGTTTTCAGATATACACCAGCACTTGAGTGCTGGGTTTCAAATACAAAATTTAAATACTGAAAGCAGATAAAGGCAAAGGATTTTTATAGTGGTTCGATCAACTGATCTACGTCCACTCTCCAGTCAACTCACTGGAAATTCACTATAAGAGCAATCAGGTACAAAGAGTCCTACGATCTATCTCCAGCTGGTAGATGCCCCGTCTACCAGTCCACTGGATCAACCGCTCCCGGTCCTTGTCCTTCTTCAGCTCTCGTCAGATGGATGGAGTGCGAGCACGTCACTTCAACCTCCTCCTCTGACTGGTTGGGTGTTGAGTTCTCCCAAGAACGTAAATCCTCTACGGCAAACTGCCCGTAATAACTCAAGAGCTGGCTGGCTCTGGAGCTGCTATGTTCTTCCTCAGAAAGAGAAAGAACACCAGGTGAGGTCTGTAACTTACAAGCTGGAAGCTTGAAGTCTCGTGTTTGAATAAATCAACACACGGATAGCCTTTTGAGAGGCCTCGAAAGTTGTATGCTTTAACTTGCTTGAGCGTAATAAATTTCAGTCTTTCGGTAGGTGAAGAATTGGCCAAGAACATTGAATGTTGATGGATCCCAGGTATTTATAGCCGAGGGATCCTATTCAAATATTCTAGCCGTTTGGACACATCCGAAATGGTCTCTGTCCGCGCATGTCCTTCTGACGGCGGCAGGTAGGAATTTCCGGAAAGCGCCATGCTTGTGTCCGCTTTTTCTGACACAGACCTCTTTGTGTCAGAACGGCATTATTTCGTCAGTACGAGGAATCGCAACTGGTGTCTTGAACTGATAGACTTTAAGGATATCCTTCCTTAAAGTCATACTTTGTCAGTATATTCCTCGGACGAATCTTCTTTTTGTCTCTAAGACTCTGGGAGAACGAATCTTGAATTCTGCTGGTAACATCCGACTGGTAGAACATACTGGTGATCTTGTGCTGGCAGTCTCTGCTGGTGACTTGGCGCTTGCACAATCTTAGTCTACCAATTTGTCTGGATGTTAACTCTTGGAATCTCCCATGACTGGTGGCTTCACCGCTGGTGAATAGTGTCAGCCAGAACACGTTTTCTGCTGGAAGGATTTGTCAGCCTCCTGCTGGTGAAATCTTCCCAACTGGTGAACAGTAACCAGTCAATAGCTCTACTCCATGCTGATGAACAGTGTCAGCATAGGTCTGTCAGTCGTCTGCTGGTGAGATTTCTCTCATCTGGTAAGCACATCTCATGCTGGTGAACAGTAGCCAGCATGAGTCTTGATCAGCTACGACTTACAACTCAAAAGACCTAAACAGGACTTTACATTTGAGACTAGAGCTATTCTAGAGACAAACTGACGCTGGTTGGACTTAGGATTTGATCCACCAAAACACTTAAACACCAAATCAAAGATCTAAGCTATCAACTGGGGAAGGGAAACTTAGATAATTTTCCCAACATTAGTATCTCGAGCTAATTTCTAGTTTACAGTTTAGAAACTAGATCTCTCTCTTCATGATCTTCTGAGCTTCTAGTTTCTTGTTTCCATTACAACTCGATTTATCTTATACAAGGATTACATGTAGAAAATTACGATAAACTTAAAGGTAGTTTTGACACACCAAAATATCAAATAAAGGGTAAACCAGTTTCCTAGTTTATAACAATTTCCCCCTTTTTGGTGTTGTCAAAAACACTTTTCTAAGAGTCTGGAAAGAGGTAAATTGATGAACTGAGTTTACAATAACACTAAACAGAAACATAATTCCCTTATCTGACCTACTCTACTTGATCTTCCCCCTAAATTGGAGAAATATTGTTTGATAATAATAAAAATAGAGTGCAAGTAAAATGCTGATCACTCTAGAACATGTGAATTCAACCAGGTTAACTAAACAACAACAATAAGAGCGAGAGAGAGATAATGGGAGTTTGTCTGTAATCTAGTTTTCAGTTTTTCATTAAATGTGAGATGTTACAGATACATAAAAACTGAAAACTAGAGCCAGGTTGAAAGCTAGAAAACTAGAGCCAAGCTTAAGAGAACAAAAGAAACTTAAAAACTTAGCCAGGTTTAAAAAACAAACTGAGTTTCAAAAACTTACGGGGTTGGTCTGATTATGAAGATGGTTTAGGATCTAAGAGTTTTTGTGCCAACTTCATTAAGGCTAGAAACTGAGCTTCCCTTCGTTTTTCTTTAGCTTCTTCTCTCTCCCTCCTCTTTGCTTCTTCGGCCTCTCTCTTCTTCTTATCTCCCTCTTCTTTCTCATGCCTAAGCCTTTCTTCCTTTCTCCTCTCCTCAACCTTCATTTTCCTATCTTCTTCCCCCTTTTTTGACAACATAAAAAAGACTCACCACAGTCTGTTTGAGAGAAGAGATAGTTTTGAGAGTTTCAACATCCTTCTTCTCCTTTCTTCAAGTTTGGCTTTAACCTCTTGTGTCTCATGCCTTATAGCTTCCAATTGAGATTGAGCAAAGTGTTGTACTTCAGTAATTATGGAAGACTGGGAATAGATGGTTGTGGCTTGATTGGAATCCTCCAACCAAAAAATCAAAGGCATTTCAAGAGATACTGAGATTGTCAGGGTAATAGGTACTATGCCACTTATGATTCTCCTTGCCTCTTCCTTCGTGCCAGCAAGCTCCTACCTGATCCTTTAAGCTTCTTCAACAACCTTGTTCTTTTTCTCCTCTTCTACCAGATGAAGTTTAAGCTTGTTTACAAATCGCCAAATTTTTATAATATTTGCCAGTTCTCCACATTCTTGAGCCAACCCTTGAATGACTTGAATAGCGTGGGCTGTCTTCTCTATAGTAGAAATTATAGTAAGCTCGTGGGTAAGAGAGATACACTGCTCGATCTCCTTATTTTCAAGCTCGGCAGTTGTTAGTTCCAGCTTCGCCTTCTCCATTTCAGCTTCCAAACTCCTTTGGTGTGCTGCAAGCTTCTTGACTTTTTCAAGTTTGGCAGCAATTATACTCTGATAATCCTCAGGAATTGAAACTGGAGTTTCTGCAGCTTGCACTTCTTCTTTATGAGTATGAGGGGGAGAAATTGGAGTTTCTGGCACATATACAAAGTCAGCAGGAGGTAATCAACTTGTATCCCTTGAAGATAGAGTGTGGAGCCTGTAAGCTCTAATACTCAGAAGTCTCCGCCTCATCTCCTTTACTATAATTTGTAGACTCTCAGACGGGCCACTCCATTCTTTTGCCCATACTTCCTCAGACCTCCAAAAAGTAAGACCGAGCTTTGCTTGCGTTATTGGCCTATCTTCTTCATCCAACTCGTGCTTTACTATGTCAAACCTTCGCCATCTGCTGAATTCAGCTTTTAGATCAATGGCAGACATGCAATCTTCTTCAACAATGCCTGGATACAAGAGAATTATCTCCTCTGTCACTTTCTCCTCCACCTTCTCATAGATTTCGGCCGCCCATAGAATTAGTTTAAAATTTCAAACATCTAGTTGTCTAACAGGAGGAACAAATTCTTCAGCCTTTCTGCACTGAATTTTGGATGTGGTAGCCCGCTCAGAGGAATTTGGTATGTGGCAAACTGACTAGGCTTGCTGATCCATCCTTTCTCCATCTGATCCCATGGGTGATGCCTCAACCTTCCTTGCTTGTTCTTGGTGAAGTTGAAAACTTCATCTAGAGCAAGGTCATCATCAGATTCTGAGATATTTAAAAAAGTAAAAGGATAATTGTCAGATTTTCCAGACTTACCAGCCTTACCTCCTTTGTCTCCATTCGATGTTTGCAGTTTTTTACTTAAGGGGGTGGTTTTAGTTTTTCCGGGTTTTGAATTCGCTAGTTTTTTAGGGGTGGTTGCCTGAGTTTCTTCCGTAGTAGGTGTAGAAACCCTTTGCATGTCTACACTTTGCACCCCGCCTTCCTTCGCCATTTGTTCAGGGTCGGTTGCCCCTCCTTCAGATTCAGTAAGCTCTGGGTTAACAAAGATCTCCACAGCTTTTGCCTTAGAGCCTTAATCATAACCATGAGCTTCTTTGTAGAGAGTGGCAAATGCTTCATCTGACATGGGTTAGGGAAAAGTAGTGACAATTGGTTCCCAAAACTCTAGTTTCTTCCTGGGGATAAGCTTTGTGGGATCATAGTCATCCCCTTTCCTTTTCTTTTTCTTCTCCATAGCTATAGCTTTCCTTTTCTCAACCATCTTAGCTTTTTCAGCTTCAGCTTTCGTCTGCTTTCTCTTCTCTTCCTCCATCCTCGTTTTCTTGCTTCCCTTATCAAGGTACTCCCTTTCTCATTCTTTCAAGATTTTCTTCTTCGGCGTGTTGGGAGTTGATCTATGTTTCCTCACAACTACTGGAATAGCATGGCCTGTAAAAGCATCACCCCGCCTCTGTTTGGGAGAGCCTTAGCCTTTCACAATCTGTTAAGCCAACATCTGTTTCTTGTGGGTCGGCTTGCTTGTCACTTTGCCAAGATTTGTAATAATAGGAAGATCTTGCATGGCTTGTTTGAAAGTACTTCTCATTCATCAACATTTTTCACCAATTTCTCAATTAGCCAATTGATTTTGAGTCCAAAACTAACTCCGATGGAAAAATTCCCTTTCTCTAGTATGTTTTAGTTCTTTTTGGCATTCTCCAGGTTTCTATCAAAAATGAACTCCGCCCAGTTTCCGCAAATTAGATTGTCGATGGCCTTAAAACAGAGTATTTTTTTCTTGCTCATCTCCAAATATGAGCCCACCTCGCACTGTAACATCC
This sequence comes from Plectranthus barbatus, assembly GCA_026898455.1. Classification (NCBI taxonomy): domain Eukaryota; kingdom Viridiplantae; phylum Streptophyta; class Magnoliopsida; order Lamiales; family Lamiaceae; genus Plectranthus; species Plectranthus barbatus. Next base: position 47,100 of record JAPKLW010001488.1, on the reverse strand, counting down.
TGATAGCAATGTCTCCCAAAAACTTGTAAAATCTATCAAACTCAGTCATTTTTGTGGTCACCTTCCAAGGAGTTTTTACAGAATTCTTCTTTCATTTCCTCTAGTGCTCCTCCATTTCTTCTTTAACTCCATGTCTGTAGTTGGCAACCTCTGCACCATTGTTTCTCAATCTTAATAGTTGGCTCAACATCTAGGGATGGACTTGGATGGGAAGTCCTGCAACTTTGGTGGTGAAGAACTTTCCATTTTTGTCAATCTCAGCATTAGCGTAGAACTCGGCCACCATGAAAGGATGAAACCATTTAGGATAAACAGTCAAAAAGTATATGAGTTCCTCATTATTCAGCTTTTCAACCATACAAGGGTCTGGGCACACCTGTTGGGCTTCCTCCAACATCAAAATCTTCTCCTTGTTACTTGAGCTACCCTCCTTTGTTCAGATGTTAGCAGTGCAGGCGACCTTCATCCTTGGCCAACTTAACCAGTTCAGCGTGTGGAATGTATTTTCTCGCTAAGAGCGACTCAGCTCGGCCAGATGTAGAAGTCCCTTGCTCTAGGATTTCTGCTGATGTCCTCTTCGACATGTTTAATAGGAATGATTGGAAATAAATGAGAGGAATATATGACGGAGACAACTTGAATGCTCTATGAATTGTCTGGGTTTAAAGGCTCGAATATTTGTAGAAATGGAAAATGGCAGAAAATGTAACTGCTCATCCTTGTAGGTAACCTTGTAGGAAAATGGCAGAAAATGTAATCTGCTTCCACTATAGCCATCGGTTTTTCATCACGTCCTTTGTCGTTAACCTTGTAGGTAGAAATATTGTCTACTTTATTCCTCAAGCCATATTTGTCAGCGAGCTCCTTCAAGCTAACTTTGATCGTAGTTCCAAAGACACATGTCGTGAAAGACTTCTTGTCCTCAGGAATGACTGCTCTTGCGTACAACTCTGCCACCATATGCGGCCTGAACCTCAACGGTTCTACAGTCAAATATTTTATCTAACCTTCTCTCCTAAGCCGATTCAGAATCCATGGTGGAAAGTGATTCGCACACAACGGCTCATCAAGTATTTTCTCTTTCTGTACCTACGCAACCCTCTTCTGCGCATTGGTGAGTTCTCGTTCCTTCTTCTTCTTGGCTATGGAAACCAGACGTCCATATCCAATTGAATCATCGATGTGCTCCTTCTCGAAGATGCCAATGAACGTTGGCACGTGCTCTTCTTGTGTAGTGGGGAGAGCAGTTGTTCGACCGGATGTCTCTGCTAAGGGATTTGAACGACTTGAAGATTCAGCCATTGAAGTAATTTCTGAACTTAGACTAATTAAAGGGTCGAAGATGAAACAGAGAATATGCTGAAGTTAGAATAAGTTCTCTGAGAGTATTAGGGTTCGAATAAAACCCAAATCATCCATTTTTATAGAGAAGGGTGGCATTTTGATCCAACGATTGCAACGTGGAGTCTAGCTGGATAGATCGACTGTCATGGAGTTGTGAGACTATTCACATTTTTACCCACGATGATGAAAAGTGTGCACGTGGCTGGCGTGGAAATCATTCATTCGTCGACACCCTTCAAAGCATTAACCATGCATTAAATGTTGCTTGTAGCAACCGCTTCCTTTGATTGGGTACTCTCACCTTTTGGAAGACTTGAAAATCATTTGTTTGATTGTGTTTGCTAAAATAGATTTGTTAGCAAACATAAGTGCTCTGCTGAGAGTTTTGACTCAGCAATCATTAGGACTTTGTTGAGAGCTCAGCAATCATATCCGGAGAATAAAATTCAGCGAATAACTCAATTAGAAATATATCTCCTTAGCAATCCTTCGTAGCAATAGTACTTCAACAATCCTCGTACGACAAAACTCCAAATGATTGCTAAGTAACAAGAGTTTATTTTTGAAAGCGTGAGTTAGTACACAGTTTAATCAGCATCAACTCCAAAATTCAAGGAATCCAAGACGACTAGAAGCAGAATGAGAGCTAGGACTCATTCTTCCAATACATCATCCAACTCCAGCAGTCCAAGTTTAAGGCACAATTCTTTGAATCTGCTCTCTGCTAGAGGTTTGGTGAAGATATCAACAAGTTGATCATCAGTTCGGATATATTCCACAAAAATGTCCTTCTTTTCCACGTGATCTCAGATGAAATGATGCTTGATGTCAATGTACTTGGTCCTTGAGTGATGTACCAGATTCTTTGTGATGCACATTGCAATTTTATTATCATAGTAAATTAGAACACAAACAGTGCTGACTTCATAATCTTGAAGTTGATGTTTGATCCACAGCAACTGCGTATAACAACTTGCAGTAGTCATGTATTCAGCTTTCGTTGTGGATGTTGCTACCGAATGTTGCTTCTTACTGAACCAGCTAATCAACTTGTGTCCAAGGAATTGGCATGTTCCATTTGTGCTTTTGCGATCAATCTGGCATCCTCCGAAGTCGGAGTCTAAATATTCGATGAGTGTTAGATCATCAGCCTTGGGATACCAAATCCCCAGCGACTCTGTTCCTTTCAAGTACTTGACAATTCTTCTTGCTGACTCCATGTGTGAATTTTTTGGATTTACTTGATACCTAGCACACACACCCACAACATATGAAATATCTATCTTGTTGGCCATTAGATATAATCATGAACCAATTATATCTCTGTATACTGTTGGATTGACGGATTCTCCTTCCTCATCCAAGAAAATTTGACAAGCTGGGCTCATGGGTATCTGCAGTGTCTTAGTTTTCCCCTGACAATATTTGTTGATAAGATCTTTTGTATATTTCTTATTATGTATGAAGATCCCTTCGCTGGATTGTTGAACTTGTAAGCCTAGGAAATAGGACATCTTTCCCATCATGCTCATTTGAAAATGATTCTGCATAAGCTGTGCAAATTTTTCACAAAGTGTTAGATTCTTGAATCCAAATATAATATCAACCATGTATATTTTCAATAGCAATATGTCTTCAGAATCCTTGATTAAGAAGAGAGTACGGTCGGTCTTTCCTTTCCTAAACCCATTGCTCAACAAGAAATGTGATAGCATTTCATGCCAAGCTCTAAGAGCTTGTTTTAACCTGTATAGTGTCTTTCTCAACCTGTACACCTTGTCGCCTTTCTCAAACCCAAGAGGTTGCTCCTTATAGACCTCCTCCTTGAGTTCTCCATTTAGGAATTATGATGTCCATCATATGCAAAGAATATCCTAATTGCTTCTAATCTGGCCACTGGAGAAAATGTGTCATCGAAATTGATTCCTTCGTATTGAGCGTATCCTTTGGCTACTAACCTTGCTTTATTCCTCACAATGATTCCGTTCTCATCCCGCTTCTCTTTGAACACCCATTTGTGCCGATTACTGATTGGTGAGTTAGGCGTTCTACTATGTTCCAAACTTGATTGCGAGTGAACTCTGACAGATGTTCTTGCATTGCGTTTATCCAATCAACAAATTGTAGAGCTTCAACAACCTTGGTTGGCTCTATTTGTGAAATGTAGCAGGCTAGCATAGCACTTTGTCTGGTGCGTATTGGATTTGTAAGATCATCCACTATTGTGTTTGCTGGGTGATCTCTCAACAAACACTTTGGCCTTGATAACTCAGTGACTGGAATAGATTGACTACTCGGTCACATAGCTAAAGTTCCTGCAATAGGAATGCCAAAAAGTTGTAAATTTTCAATATTCTCAAGACCCCTTGTTGAGTTGTTGTCTGCTGGAATTCCATCTACTTGATTGTTGTCTGCTGGAATAGTAACAATTGTTCCCTCAACAGACTACTCCAGTACATTCTTAGCAATGTTATCTTCAGCAGTCTTTTCGCCAATTCTTGTAGGATACTCAGTAGAATCTTCGTCTTCATGAATGTATCCTCCATCCAGAGTTCCGCCTTGATGATTGCTTTCTTTTAGAGGTTTACTCTGAGTGGCCTCAGCAATGCCATTTGCATCACTGGCCTTCCCGGTTGTTTGCTGACCAACCAAAGTTTCCTTCACAGATGTGTTTCACACATAGACCTAGTCGGAGCAATCTGTTCAACATCGGAAAAATTCGAGCCCGATTGTCCATTAGCATCACTAGTCTCTTGAATAACATCTCCTTGTCTTTCACAGTCCATGGTAGATTTCGTAGGGAGTTTTGTGAAACCAAGCATTCAGTCCACTTCTATTTTGTGTGTAGCATGTTGTCATCACAGCTTCTCCCCAGTATCTTTGACCAACATTTGTAACAGCAAGCATGGTTCTTACTCACTTATTCATATTTTTATCCATGGTTTTAGTTAATTTATGATTAGTTATTAGTTATTTTTGTGCATGAGTGTATGTTAGAGGATATTATACTTTCCATGGTGAGTTTTTGGGCGAAAAAGTGGCTATGTGATGAAAAGAGCCAAAATGGAGAAGTTGTTGTTTCCGTCGACACATGAGAAGTCAACTAACATGGAAGACAAGCAAAAAACCTGAGAAAAACAATCCATGTCAACCAACATGGTGCATGTCGATCGACATGGGTGGAATGATGTCGCTCGAAGGTAAGGATCGAGATGGAGCTCAACATGGAGGTCGATGTCGATCGACACACCCTATGTTGATCGACACGGATGATTCGCAGTGACTGAAATCAAAGATTGAAGTGATGGACTGGCATGAAGACCATGTCATATGATGCGACTAAAAGTTCAATCAAATTAAACTCCTAGCTACACAAGAATAAAATTTGTCAAATCCAGGTCCTTCTTCCCTTCGCCCGCTAGATTACCGAGATACTATAGCAAAGTCTAATAGCTAGGTAAGATAAAATCGTTGAGTAGTTTCTATCAACTAGGCAATCAATTTTAATCTATGCTAACAACATATAACAAACAATCAATTAAACCAACTATCAACATTCAATCCACAAATCGGTAAACCAAGACAAGCAAATATTCAAATTAGGTAGATAGGATGTTGAAATAAACGTAGATGCAATCCAATTAGGTTAATCATTGATGTAAACACATTTTAATCCCTAGGAGATTGAGCAATCGACCCTACACTCGTTAACCCCTTGTCACGGCGAGCTAACGGTTGATGATGCTAAGACTTGCAAACAGCCACGTTATTAAGCCTAGACCACTCCAAATAGATCGTCAATTATTGCCCTAAGACCTAGCACTGCACATGGATTGGAACTAAAATCGTATGAATCTACACTATTCACGACGATTCCGCCCGCGTGTTGGCTGCAGCGTTCACGTCAACTACCTCCTAAGTTGGCTATTACCTACACCTAAGACGTAAGGAACAAGTTCTAGTGCAATTCAAGCTCTCAAAGGAAAGTAGACAAACAATTATCAACCTTAATTTTCATGCATCCTTGTTCAAATCAACATCCAAATTGAATTAGAACATCATACCTCTCAATTGTAACATTACAAAGTTGAAATCAATTTAATCCATTACAATTGATAAGTAGAAAGTGGAATCTTCCCCAATTAGATTTGTTAGGTCTTGATCTACCCCCTTGGATCTTTAATTCTCCTCCAAGGATTGATGAATTTAGCTCCTTGATACTCTAAGATTGAGATGGAATCGTGACGGAAATTGGAATATAGGGAAACTCCTAACTAGATCTAATGTAAAATGATAAAAAGTTCTCCAAATAACTGAATTTTCCCCTTTTCTAGACGAGCAAACAGGGCCTCGGATCGCCCGGTCGAAGTACGGCTCGCCCGGTCAAAGCTGGAAACCACCAAATTGTTGGAAAATCCCGGTCTGGCTCGCCCGGTCGATGTGGCTCGACCGAGCCACTTCTCTGTTGGCTTGGCTCGGCCGGTCCTGCTTGGCTCGGCCAGTCGAGCTCTCTGTCCGGCTTGGCTCGGCCGGTCCTGCTCCGCTCGGCTGGTCGAGCTCTCTGTCGAGCTTGGCTCGGCCGGTCCTGCTCCGCTCGGCCGGTCGATGCCTACAAACTCCAAACTCGTGCGATTTTCCTCCAAAACTCCACCAAAAATGCTAGTTTATGCCCAAAACCTATCCTACAACATTCAAAACAGAAAAACACGAAAACACCACAAAAGAACAACAAAAACATATGATATGAGAGTAAAATGGCCGCAAACATGCACGCTCACACATCGAAAAATAGGTCATCTTACGCACATATCATAATCCCCCAAACTTGAACCTTTGATTGCCCTCAATCAAAACAAAGTAAAGCCATTAATCTACCTCATGCAATACCTCATAGTTTATCAAAGTTATCTTAGCATGTTCAAGTAAAACGAGATTAACACCTAACTTTGTAACAAGGTTAATGCTAAGGACATGAACCACTTATCAAAAATGGATACAAGAAACAAAAGTACTCCCTCACGTGTTTAGGGATGATAAGATTCACACAATCACAAGCTATCGAGCTTGATTTCCATAGGCTTGCATCCATTCTCACCACTATACTACAACGAGTTAGTTTCTAGAATCAAAAAGGTCTTTTCACGGGTTGTAACGTAGCTAACTAAAAGGTGGGTGGTTTTGGGCCAAAGTGACTAAACTTCTCAATTTCCTAAAACCCCCAAACTTGTTCTTTTTGAACCACTACAACCCTCGAGGCTTTTTCATTTCACAACACACACTTCAGTTTTTTTATTTTTTTTCTCTTCTCTTTTCTTTTTCATCATTTTTCAATTGCACCATCTTTCATTCATTTTGTCGGTGCCTCTCTTTTTTATATTTTTTTTTCTTTTTTTTTCTTTTCAAACACTTGCACCAAAAATTTCGTTGGTGCTACATTTTCTAGGATTCAAATCAATCCTATATTTCATGCCTCAACATTTCCCATCAATACAATTTCAATCAATTCCCA
>JAPKLW010001488.1:0-25247 GCA_026898455.1 Plectranthus barbatus | reverse complement strand
TGTTAGCATAGATTAAAATTGATTGCCAAGTTGATAGAAACTACTCAACGATTTTATCTTACCTAGCTATTAGACTTTGCTATAGTATCTCGGTAATCTACGGTTTTAGCTAATTTGAATAGATTTTCTGTTCCAAACCCAATACCTAATTATGACACAATTTGTCCTCTATAAATACATCTTGTAGCTCGAAAATTAGATGAACTTTTGGATAGAATTTAATTTAGCATTGGATTTTTAAAGACTTCATCATTCCTCTTTAATTAATGTAAGTTTTTCAATACTCCCTAAGTCTTGGGTCATTAGGCCCTGATATGTGCGTAAAATGACCTATATTTTGAGGTGTGAATGTGCATGTTTGTGGCCATTTTACTCTCATATCATATGTTTATGTTGTTCTTTTATTGTGTTTTCGTGTTTTTGTGTTTTGGATGGTGTAGGTTGAGTTTTGAGCATAAAGCAGCACTTTCGGCTTAGTTTTGGAGGAAAATTGCCCGAGCTAGGTATCAAAGGAAGTCAGGCTCGACCGAGCTGAGTAATCCAGTTTTCAGAGAGCAGGCTCGGCCGAGATGAGCCTGGCTCGGTCGAGCCATGTCGGACAGAGGGCTCGCTCGGCCGGTCCTGCAATGCTCGGCCAAGCCATGTCCTTCAGAGAGCTCGCTCGGACGAGCTAATCTGGCTCGGCCGAGCCAGAGCGTGTCTTGGCGGTTATTTCGGGTTTTGAGCTATCCCAGTCGATCCTACCTTGGCCCGGGCGATCCGAGGCACTATTTGCTTGTCTATAAAAGGGGGAATTCCGAATGTTTAGAGAACTTTTGTTCATTTTTCATAAAATCAACTTGAAAACCCTCTCCCATTCCATCTTCCATCCACTTCCCATCCACATTCAAGAGGATCAAGGACACATTCCACTACATTTGTTGAAGATCTAAGGGTAGATTGAGTACAAGTCAACAATTGGGGAATAACTACATTTGACCTTTCAATTTGTAATGAATTTCCTTACGTTATCTCTTGTATACAATCAATTGAAAGGTATGGAGAACTAATTCCTTGTGAGTGTTGTTTGGATTGATAATGTGTGAAATTTAGATTGAATGTTGACCTTTCTATGAGAGCTTGAATCACACTAGATCTTATTCCCAATCACCTAGGTGTAGGTCATAGCCAACGTAGGTGGTTTTTGACGTGAACACTGCAGCCAACACGCGTGTGGAATCGTTGTGAATAGTGTGAATTCATATGATTCTAAATCCAATCCATGTGTGGAAATAGGTCATAGGGCAATAATCTATGTTCTAGAGGAGTGGACTAGGAATCGATAACGTGACTATTTGAGATTACTAGGATCATCTACGGTTAACTCACCGTGATAAGGGGTTAGCTACTTTAGAGTGGATTGCTCAATCTCATTGAAATTAAATGGAGTTTACATCACAATTCGATCTAAGTTGAACACATTAGATTTCCATACATCATTCACTCTTATCTCATTTGATTGTACTTGTTACTTCATCTACCTAGTTTGGAATGCTTGATTGGTTGTTTCAAAATGTTTCCATTCAATATGATTGCTATTGTGTTACTTTATTTATGCTTAGTTTAGTTATTGCTTTTGCCTAGCTAATAGAAAAAACTCAACGATATATGTTTTGCCTAACTACAAACATTCCATACGAGTAGGGAGTATTCTAATTGGCAAAGTTGAAAAGAACCTTGGATTGATAAAATTTAACTTGACTAACTGTTGTTTTTACACCGCATCACGTTTTTGGCGCCGTTCCTGGGGAATTCTTTTTAGTAGGTCTATAGATATTGTTGAAAGTATGGATATTGTATGTTAGGTGTTTGATCATTTGTTTGTATGAAAGTTAGTTCTTGTGTAATATTTGTTCTTGCTTTGTTTGTTTGTTGATTGTGTTGGTTTTGTGATTGGTTCTTGTGGAATTTGTAGGTAGTATATGTTAACTAGATCCAAAGTTCGTGAACTTGAAGAGAGGAAGTTTCGACAAAGGATAGATAATATTGAATTTGAGTTTGAGATAGATAACCGTGGTGAGGATACGGTGAGAATTGAGGAATCGGAGAGGCAACTTGAACTTATGTAAGCAATGATGAATGAGAGAAATGAACCACGAAGACCGCTCAAGAATTTGTTTAGACCGAAAGGGCGACCGACAACCGAAGGATTCCGGTTGGGAGTTAATGCAACTCAGTTTGAGATCAAACCGTAGCTTGTGAAAAAAACCAATTTGGGGGGCATGTTACGGAGGATCCAAACATTCACATATCAAGATTCTTGGAGATCACGGATACAGTAAAAATTAATCAAGTTCCCCAAGATCAAATAAGGTTGCGGCTGTTTTCATTTTCCTTGCGAGATGGAGCTCGAAATTGGTTTGAAGGGTTGGATAAGTCAAACATTGCTACATGGGATGAACTCCGTGAGAAGTTCTTGTTCAAGTTCTTTCCGCCTAGCTTGACATTGAAGAGGCGAGCCGACATAACATCCTTTAGGCAAAGATATGACGAACCACTTTATGAAGCATGGGATCAATTTCGTGAGCTTCTTCGTAAATGTCTTAGGCATGGTTTTTCCCGAAGCCAGCAAATTTGTCAATTTTATAGAGGTTTGGATTATGAGTCGAAGATGTTGTTGGATGCATCATCGGGAGGAGTGTTTTTTGATTTAGAACAAGATGGGGCATGGAAATTGATTGAGCGGATAGCTGCTAATAGTAGTCAATGGCCGAGAGGAAGGATGGAATACAAGGCAGGGAAGACGGTGAGAGAAAGGAGTGAGATAGAAATCTTACAAGATCAAATGGTTTCGATGTAAGAAAAAATGGAGAGGTTGATGTGTGAGCTCGAAAGAAAGGATGATAAGTATGGAAGAGATGTTTATACTATGGACCATAGTTGGATGAGACATCAAGAGATTGAGTGTGAGCCATATAGTGGGGAATATCCGTATAATACATGGCATGGGCCGAGTTTGTCATCACAACCCTGGTGGAACGAACCGAATAGCTTGTATTTGGAGGAGAAAGAGAGGATACCGGAAGTAAAAAGGAGACATAGAGAGGAAGTGTGAGGAAAATGAGGAATTATTGGAAGATATCAAGTCACAAGTATCTTGTATAGTGCATCAATTGAATAGAAAGGAAGAAGATCTCCTTGAAGGGGCGTGTGGAGCCATAACAACTAGAAGTGGGTATTCTTATGAAGGACCGAAGCGACGGGCACATGAAGGTGAAAAGGAGAAGACCGATGGAGGAAGTAGGAAGAAGGTTACGTTCAAAGAGGAAGAAGAAGTCATACCAAAGGAAGTAAAGGAACAAGAAGTAACCGTGGATAAACCTTCGGGAAAGAATCCATTCCTCCTATGCCATACCCTCAACAGTTTGAGAAGAGTAGGAAGAATAAGAAATTTGCTCGATTTCTTGAACATATGAGCAAGATCCAAATAAATCTTCCTTTATTAGAGGTTTTACAAGAGATGTCGGGGTATATTAAGATGTTGAAAGAAATGTTTACCCAAAAGAGTAAATATGGCATTGGAGATTATGAGACGGTGAACCTTTTTGAGGAATGTAGTGCAGTGATTCAAAGAAAGATGCCATTCAAAAGGCAAGATCCGGGAAGCTTCACTATTTCATGTGTAATTGGTGGAATTGAAGTAACTCGGGCTTTGCGTGATTCGGGAGCAAGCATCAATTTAATGCATTTATCCTCATTCAAGAAGTTGGAAATAGGGGAGATTAAGCCAACAACGATGACACTTCAAACGGCGGACCAGTCTTTATCATACCCAAAAGGAAGTGTGGAAGATGTTTTGGTCAAAGTGCGAGACTTTATATTTCCAGCTGATTTTGTGGTACTTGACATGGAAGATGATGGAGATGTTCCTTTGATTTTGGGACGACCGTTCTTGTCTACTGGTGGAGCATTGTTCGATATGAAACATGGTCAGTTAACTTTTCAATTTGATGGAAGAAAGATCACTTTCTCTTTCCCTGAAGCTATGAAGAGAAGTATGGAGGACGAAAATGAGGAAAACTGCAATTTGGTAAAATTTGTGCAACGCCCGAACCTTGAGCAAGGAGAAGGACGTGAGCCATTAGACGAAGTTTTACAAAACTCTTACTATATGGAGAATATGGTTGAGAACAAAAAAGAAGGGAAGACATGGTGGAGTATGTCCGAGTTTTAGACAATTTTCCTATTGACCCATTACATGGGGAGGTTAAATTCTTGGAATTAAGAACAAAAGAAGAGGAGGATGAAGCTAAACAAAGGAAGATAGAGATGAAGAATAAAGCACCGGAGGTGGAATTGAAGAAGCAACCAGATCATTTAAAGTATGCATTCTTAGGTGAAAACGAGACATATCCGGTAATCATCTCAACCGGACTTTCGAGGTGTGAAGTTGAGAAATTGCTTCGTGTGTTGAGGATTCATCGGTCAGCTATTGGTTGGCAACTCTCCAACATCAAAGGAATAATCCCAGCCATTTGCATGCACAAGATACTTCTGGAAGAAACATGCAAGCCTAATTGACAATCTCAAAGGAGGTTAAATCCTATGATGCAAGAGGTGGTGAAGAAAGAGGTGCTCAAGTTGCTTGATAATAATATCATCTATGCTCCAAGTGATAGTGAGTGGGTAAGCCCCACACATATGGTGCCAAAGAAAGGTGGATTCGAAAAGGTAGTAAAGGAAAATGGAGAGGAAGTAATGGAGAGACCAACAAAAGGGTGGCGATTTTGTATTGATTATCGTTCTTTGAATTTAGCTACTCGCAAAGATAATTTTCCTTTACCATTTATTGAACAAATGCTTGATCGACTTGCAGGGCATTCTTACTATTGTTTCTTGGATGGCTATTCGGGTTACAATCAAATCATGGTCGCGCCGGAGGATCAACACAAAACTGCTTTTACATGCCCCTATGGAATTTTCGCCTACTGGCGGATGCCATTTAGTCTTTGTAATGCTCCGGCTATGTTCCAACATTGCATGATGGCTATATTCCATGGGCTCATAGAAGAGATTACGGAGGTATTCATGGATTACTTTTCAGTTTTGGTAGTTCTTTTGACGCATGTTTAAAAAATCTAGAAATTGTTCTTGCTCGATGTGAAGAGACAAACCTTGTTCTTAATTGGGAAAAATGTCATTTTATGGTTTGTGAAGGCATTTTGTTAGGCCACAAAATTTCTAGTAGAGGTTTAGAAGTATATAAGGCTAAGATTTGTGCTATAGAACAACTACCAATTCCGAAGTCGATAAAAGGTGTGAGTTTTTTAGGGCATGCTGGATTTTATAGGAGGTTTATTCAAGATTTCTCTAAAATAACTAAAATGTTGTGTTGTTTGCTTGAGAAAGATGTGACATTTGTTTTTGATGAATCATGTGTAAGTGCTTTTGAAAAGTTGAAGAAAGCTCTGGTGATTGCCCCGGTTCTTATTTCACCTAATTGGCATGAAGAGTTTGTGTTGATGTGTGATGCAAGTGATGTTCCACTTGGGGTGGCATTAGGACAAGTTAGGGAAAAAGTGTTTAGAATAATTGCCTACGCTAGTAAGACGTTGAACCCGGCTCAATGTAACTACACTGTCACCGAGAAAGAATTTCTAGCTGTGGTTTATGCATATGATAAATTTCGTGCTTATTTGGTTGGAGCTTGGTCGATTGTGTATACGGATCATGCTGCTATTCGATATTTGTTTAAGAAACTTGATGCAAAACCTAGGCTTATTAGGTGAATTTTATTGTTACAGGAGTTTGACATAGAAATTAGGGATAGGAAAGGATGTGAGAATGTGATGGCTGATCATTTGTCCCGTTTAGAGGAGTCATTTAAGGGAGATGAAAATGAACAGTGCATTAATGATAATTTTCCAAATGAGAATTTCTTATATGTAGAGCTTAACACTCCATGGTATGCTGATTTTTCCAATTTTCTTGTTGCCAGAATATTTCCTCCTGATTTAAAACCCCATCAAAGGAAGAAGTTCCTTAAAGATGTGCGGTTTTATTATTGGGAGGAGCCTTTCTTGTTTCGTTGATGTGAAGATGGAGTCATTCGGAGATGAGTGCACCAAGGAGAGTGGAGACGAGTAATGGAGGAATGTCATGCCTCGGAAAGTGGATGGCATTTTGCTACTAATAGAACGACATTGAAGGTACTTTCTTGTGGTTTTTATTGGCCCTCCATTTACCGTGATTGTATGAATTTTGTCAAGGCTTTTGATAGGTGTCAAAAAATTGGGTCGATAACCCGTAGGGATGAGATGCCTTCTAAACTCTTTATTGAGGTTGATTTGTTTGATGTTTGGGGGATTGACTTTATGGGGCCATTTCCTTCTTCTTGCGGGTATCAGTATATTTTGCTTGTTGTTGATTATGTATCTCGTTGGGTGGAGGCCTGTCCGACCGTTACTAACGATGCTAAGGTTGTGTTGAAATTTTTGCAAGGTTTAGTTACACATTTTGGAATTCCAAGAGCCTTAGTGAGTGATGGGGGAAGTCACTTTTGTAACAAAATATTGGAAAATTTGTTAGCAAGGTATGGAGTGAAGCATCGGATAACTACTCCGTATCATCCTCAAGCTAATGGTCAAACTGAGCTTGCTAAAAGAGAAATCTAAGCTATTCTAGAAAACACGGTGGCTTCTAGGAAGGATTGGTCTAAGTGTTTGGATGATGCATTATGGGCATATCGAACGGCTTTTAAAACTCCGATTGGTATGTCACCGTACCAATTGGTGTTTGGGAAGTCGTGTCATTTGCCGATTGAGTTGGAACATAAGGCGTATTGGGCATTGAAAATGGTTAATGTTGACTGGAGAAAGGCTCTAGGGGAGCGAGCTATGCATTTGAATGTGATGGATGAATTCCGGAATGAGGCTTATGAAAACTCAAGGATTTAAGCGTACAAAGAAATTCCATGATTTGCACATTAGAGGTAAATCCTTTGTTCCCGGTGAATTGGTGCTTCTTTTCAATTCTCGGTTAAAGTTTATGCTCGGTAAATTCCGTTCAAAATGGTCTGGCCCTTTCATTGTGAAGCAAGTTTTTGAAAATGGTACGTTGGAGTTAGCACGTGAGAATGGTCCATGTTTCAAGGTGAATGGTCATCACGTTAAACCATATTTTGTTAATAATGGACCTTGTATGGTTTTGGATGTCTCTTTTGTAAATTGAGCGGTGAAGTCGAGCTATGGACTTTAAAAAGCGCTTGGTGGCAGGCAACCCATCCGGAGTTATGGTAATTTTTCTTTTTTGTGTATTTCAACTTTTGGTTGATTTTTGGTATGATTTTCTTTGTAGGGATATTTGACGGATCGAGAGGTGATAACACACCGCCTACCTTTTGCAAACTTAGTCTCACTTGACTAAGTTTGGGGAGAAGTGCCGGTAGTCGGTGTCTTGGTTCATTCTCCTCCTCTATCTCTTTACTTTGCTTTCAAGATTAGTTTGTTTGAATTAAATTGATCTTTGATATGGTTGTATTATGATGATATTTGATTCGCCGTGGATTTGAATGTTGAATGTGGATTTGGAGTCGGAGTTTTATGGTTTTAATGTGATGTGTTGATGGAATTATTAGCGAGCTTGCATGATTTTATACTTCCTCTTTTGCTTGGTTTGTGGATATGTTGTATGGTTTGGTTTGTATGGTGGAGCTAGTGGATATTGTCTCATTATTGTTGATTATTGGTTTGTGGAAAGTTTGGTGGATATGAGAGCTTTATTGGCTTGTTTTATGCTCAATTGTTTGGTGGTGTTTGTGTTGATTGTGAGTAGGTACAAATAAGGCATGGGAGAGCGGTCCGATCGTGGGTACTGATGGGTAACGCATCTTATCGTTTCTCTTGTCAATTAGTTTCATTTCATATAGATTGTTTGTAGGTTGTTGTGTGCTTGTGTGAGCGTGATGAATCCAAATAAGGTTTGAGATTTAATCATGATTTACTTAGTGAAGTTTGATGTTTACCTCAACCAATGATAGGGCGTAATCTAGTTTTCGAAGCATGTTTTAAGTCTAACTTTTGAATTACCTAGTTTTGTGTTTAGTTAATATATAGGACTTAACAAAAAGCTGTGAGTTTTGAGATTTGATATTGTCATATCTTTGTCATTTGTGAGTGGCAAGATTGAGAGTACGAAATCTAGAACTTGCATCCGTTCTCTATCTTTTGGCATGAGTGTGTGACTAGGAATTGATATTAGGCCATCGATTCTTAGTCCTACCTTTCACACCGGGAGTATAAGGTGGTTGTTATCATTTATTTGCCTTTCGTATCTTTGACCCCCGTGATTGAGCTTTATCGGTGAATTTTCTTTGATATGATTAGGACCAAGTTTGGGGGAAAAGGGTGTATGAGGGTGAATACGGTGATGAGAGTTGGGTTGGGGATGATTGGATTTGTGTTGTTGAAAATATTGAGGCATGAAGTCATGAAATAAAGGATTGTTTTGAATCTTAGAAAATGAGGCACCAACAAAATTTTTGGTGCAAGTGTTCGAAAAAAAAAAAGAAAGAAAGGCACCCATGAAATGAAGGAATTATGGTGCTTAAAAGAAAAAAAAAGAGATGAAAAGAAAAGAAAAGAGAAGAAGAAAAAAAAAAGTGTGGAGAGATGAATAAGCCTCGGGTTTGAAGTGGTTCGAAGAGAACAAGTTAGGGGGGGTTTTGGGGAAATTGAGAAGTTTAGTCACTTTGGCCCAAAACCACTCACCTATTAGTTTGCCAAGTTACAACCCTCGGAAAGATCTTTTTGATTCTAGAAACTAACTCGTTGTAGCATAGTGGTGAGAATGGATGCAAGCCTATGAAAATCAAACTCGATATCTTGTGATTGAGTGAATCTCATCGTCCCTAAATATGTAAGGGAGTGCTTTCTTTTCTTGTATCCATTTTTGATGAGAGGTTCATGTCCTTAGCATTAACTTTGTCACAAAATTAGGTGATAATCTCGTTTTACTTGAGCAAGCTAAGATTAACTTGATGAGCTATAAGGTGTTTCACAAGGTAGATTAATGGCTTTACTTTGTTTTGATTGAGGACAATCAAAGGTTCAAGTTTGGGGGATTATGAAATGTACGAAAAATGACCTATATTTCGAGGTGTGAATGTGCATGTTTGAGGCCATTTTACTCTAATATCATATGTTTATGTTGTTCTTTTGTTGTGTTTTCGTGTTTTTGTGTTTTGGATGGTGTAGGTTGAGTTTTGAGAATAAAGCAGCACTTTCGGCTTAGTTTTGGAGGAAAATTGCCCGAGCTAGGTATCAAAGGAAGTCAGGCTTGACCGAGCAGAGTAATCCGGTTTTAAAAGAGCCCGAGCTAGCTGAGCCTGGCTCGGTCGAGCCATGTCGGACAGAGGGCTCGCTCGGCCGGTCCTGCAGTGCTCGGCCGAGCAATGTCCTTCAGAGAGCTCGCTCGGTCGAGCCGATCTAGCTCAGCCGAGCCAGAGCGTGTCTTGGCAGTTATTTTGGTTTCTGAGCTATCCCGAGTGATCCTACCTTGGCCCGGGGCGATCCGAGGCTCTGTTTGCTCATCTATAAAAGGGGGAATTCCGAATTTTTAGAGAACTTTTGCTCATTTTTCATAAAATCAACTTGAAAACTCTCTCCCATTCCATCTTCCATCCATTTCCCATCCACATTCAAGAGGATCAAGGACACATTCCACTAAATTTGTTGAAGATCAAGGAAGATCTAAGGGTAGATTGAGTACAAGTCAACAATTGGGGAAGATCTACATTTGACCTTTCAATTTGTAATGAATTTCCTTACGTTATCTCCTGTATACAATCAATTGAAATGGAGAACTAATTCCTTGTGAGTGTTGTTTGGATTGATAATGTGTCAAATTTAGATTCAATGTTGAATGTTTACCTTTCTATGAGATCTTCAATCACACTAGATCTTATTCCCAATAACCTAGGTGTAAGTAATCGCCAACGTCGGTGGTTTTTGACGTGAACACTGTAGCCAACACGCGGGTGGAATCATCGTGAATAGTGTGAATTCATATGATTCTAAATCCAATCCATGTGCAAAAATAGGTTATAGGGAAATAATCTACGTTCTAGAAGGAGTGGACTAGGAATCGATAACGTGACTATTTGAGATTACTAGGATCATCTACGGTTAACGCGCCGTGATAAGGGGTTAGCTACTTTAGATTGGATTGCTCAATCTCATAGAAATTAAATGGAGTTTACATCATAATTCGATCTAAGTTGAACACATTAGATATCCATACAACATTTACTCTTATCTCATTTGATTGTACTTGTTACTTCATCTACCTAGTTTGGAAAGCTTGATTGGTTGTTTCAAAAAGTTTCTATTCAATATGATTGCTATTGTGTTTACTTCATTTATGCATAGTTTAGTTATTGTTTTTTCCTAGCTAGTAGAAAAATTCAACGATATATGTTTTGCCTAACTACAAAATTCCATACGAGTAGGGAGTATTCTATTGGGCGAAGTGAAAAGAACCTTGGATTGATAAAATTTAACTTGACTAAGTGTTGTTTTTACACCGCATCGGTCCCATTTGATTTTGGCACATTTACCAATGTTTGTGAGTGTAGTGGAATTAATATTTTATTTGTGTGAGGAGATTTTTTTCCATTTTAAGAAATGAGACTAATTCCGTGGGACAGACGAAAATTGAAAATGGGACTAATGAGGCGGAACGGAGGGAGTAATATGTTTGTTTTATTTCTATACATGATTTGTGGCTAGAAATCTTAGCAGGTTCTAGGGCTATGATGATTATCCTTAGGCATGTTTAATGAATTCAACTCAATAGCCTGGTTTAAATTTAATTGGATAAAGATTTAATGAAGGATCACGAGGTGAAATCAAATCTAAGTTTGTAGTTATCAATTGAAGGATTGGAAAATGAAAATTGGTAATAGGAAAGGGAAATTGAATGCAATTGATTTCTTTCTCAAAAACATGAATTGATTGTAGGATTAAATTTGATAACTATTGAGATTGATTAATGTTTAGTTCTTGAGACCGAGAGGAGATAGTCACATATTAGTAATCTAGGGTTTGATTGCCAAACAAGGAGTTGAATCCATTTGAATCTTATTTTTCCCCATTGCTGAGTTGATGAATTATGCATGTTGATAGGTTGAATATCTGCCCTGGAATCTGTATCTTTATTGACTGTTTTAAGAACCCTTTAATTACTTTTTTTGATATCTTTAATTTTATAAAAGCCAAAATTCTGAATTCAAATACTCAAACAAACGGATTTGAAAACTATGACTACTACATAAGATAAGATTGTTATACATTCCCTGTAGGTTCGACATTTTGGTTATAAATTTATTTGCCACTGTATTTTCAATTAATCTATGAATTTTACAGTGATCAAATTGGTTTCGTTGACGTGGATTTCTTAAAATTTATTTTATTACTAGTTTGTTTTTTAATTTATTGGAGTGAGTTTTTTTATTATTTTATTTAACTGTTGATGTGTGTTTGGCATGTGTTGGTTTTTGCATCGAGCTTCTATTTCGATGGACATCTCATGTGTTGATCAACACAAAAGATCCACTCGCGTCGATCGACACAACCCTTGTTGGTCGATGCCGCTGATTTTTTTTCAAATTTGTCTATTTCCTTAAGTTTTGCATGAACACAAGGGCCCAAAGAAAATTGCTTAAAGTCTTTGTCCCAAAAATTGAGGTAACGGTCAGAAAAAGGAACAACAAAGAGAAAAAGAACACTACCACAGTGATGGATCCACCACACAATCAGAATCCAGACGATGATCATGGGATGCCACCTCTAGAGTATCCGGATGCTCAAATCACAGCAAGAAATGCTCTCTTGTTGATCGCAAAGGTGAACGACATGCGGGATGTGATCAGACAGCTATGGCAAAAAGGGTAGCCAAAAAAACTAAGGCTGTGAGGAGGCAAAGAGAGCAAGAAAGGGAAAGAAGGCTCAGAGAGGACTACGATGATGAGGATCCAAATTCCATGGCAAGGATGTACATACCGTTGCCTGGTAGTGAGAAACTCGTTATTGACATCAATGTCAATAACTTGGAACTCAAAACCAGTCTTATTCAGATGGTTCAACAGCATTACAACTTGGGACGATCTCTGAGCAGAATTTCTTTCTACCTTCTTCCCACCGTCCATGATCATTTAAAAGAAGATGGAGATTTTGCAATTCTATCAGACGATTGATGAGTCATTGTTCGAGGCCTGGAACTATTTAATAACTGTTGAGGAGTTGTCCCGGACATGGAGTTGACATTGAGGAGCAAGCACACATCTTTTATAGGTAGACAATGTCGCTGGAGGTTCAGTGATGTGCAAATTTGTAGACAAGACATTCAAGTTGTTCAAAAAGATATTCAAAAGTGGGTGAATCCGAGAAGACCGCAAGTAAAAGTTTTGGAAAAGAAGGAACCAGATGACACCCTCAAGAAGGAGATCTAGAAGCTCAAGGGGGTGATGGAGAAATTAACTGCTAATGTGTCGATTGATGCTGCTGCACAGGTTGATCACGTAGTTGATGTGAAGTACATGAACCGAGGAAGCTACCAAAATCATTACCGGCAAGAGGGATACCATCATTATCCGCCAAAACTTCATCCCAAATTTTCTTATGCTCAGCCAGAAGGCGCGGAACACCCTCCACCTTGTTTTGATGTGTGGAATTGTGAGATCGTGGAGAAGAAGAAAGAATGTCTCAATGAGGTGGTGTCCAAATTAATCAAAGCTTCTGACTACTGGGTTGGAAAGATCGAGCAAGAAGTGGCAGGGGAGAACAAAAAGGTGGACCAATTGGGGAAGCACGTGCAAATAATCAAGTCTCAAGTTAGTTATATTGCTACCTCACTTGGGACACAACACAAGCAAGGAAAGTTTCCTAACACCACCGAAGTAAACCCCAAGAACCAAAAGGAGTGCAAGGCTATCAGCTTAAGGTTTGAGACGAGCTACAAAGGTCCGAAGATGCCCCAAAACAAGTTTGGGGGAGAAGAGGAGGAATTTCCCGCTGGAGAGCTATCTATGTTGATCAACGTACTACATATCAGTCGACAGAGCGAGGTTGATGGGGAGGACATGTCGGTCGATGAAGAGCATGAGCCAACGCAAGAGGCATTGACCGAGACTGGGGTGTCAATTGACATGCTGAGCAGAGAGCAGCGATTGACACGACAAAATCCCGATCAAAATAGAAGACCAACTTGGGAAAAAATTCAATGGAAAAAGCAACTCGAATCCCTCCTATGCCCTTTCCTCAACGGTTTTCCAAGCAGAAAGAAGAGTCCAAGTTCACAAGGTTTGTGGAAAATTTGAAGAAGGTCAGCATTAACCTGCCTCTAATTGAAGTCTTGAGAGATATCCCAGGATACATGAAGTACGTCCAGAAGCTGATGAGCAGAAAAAAGCATTTCGTGGAAAACTCAACTGTCAAGCTTCATGAACAGTGCAGTCTCCTACTCCAGAAGCAAGTGCCAATCAAAAAAAGTGATCTAAGGTGCTTCTCAATCCCAGTCGAGATTGGGGGATCAAGTTCCAAAGGGTACTGTGCAACATAGGTGCTAGCATTAATCTGATGCCCTATGTTATCTTCAAGAGCCTCAACATTGGAGAGATGAGGCCGACTGCAATAACTCTGTAGATGGCGAACTAAGCTATGTCACGACCCAAAGTTATGTTGGAAGATGTTCTCATTAGTGTGGGTCATCTAATTTTTCTTGCAAATTTTGTAGTTTTGGACATGAAAGAAAACATCGACAAACCTTTAATTATAGCAAGAATAGTCTTGGATACGAGTGAAGCTGTGATCAACTGTAGGGCTGACGAGATCAGTCTACATGAAAATGATGAGAAGATCACATTCGTGATCGACAAAAGCCGCCAGGAGTCCTAATGAAATTGAATCACTTCCCTGGATGATTCTGAAGATGAGCTAGAGGAAACTGAAGAAGAAAAAGAAGACCGAGCTGCCATTAAATAGGAGCGAGGGAATGAGATGGCAAAATTCCAATTACACCATCTCACCCCGAGCTCACTGCTAACATTAAAGATAAAATGGTCTACATGATCGATGCAAGGGAGCACCGAGTTTGGATCCGACCTCCTTGGACTTGAGTATTGAGGTACCGTCGAGCTATGATGTTAACCAAACACTCGTTGGGAGGTAACCCAATATTTACTTGCTTTATTTTTCAATTTTTGCCTTAGATTTTTGAGTTATATATGTTCTTTGTTTGTTTATAAAAAACTTGAGAAGGCCTCTGTATCAATCTACATGCCTGGTGTCGATCAACAAAGAGGGTCTACAGAGACTACACTTTGATCGAAGATGGGGGTCAACAGGAAGGCTCCGTGTCGACCGACACGCCGTATGTCGACCAACACAAAATTAATGTCAAGAGTTCAAAATCCTCCAAAGGATAAAAAGCTGATATCTGAGATCAATTGCCAGGTACCGTTCCTATTATTGTCTGGTTTTCACACTTTTTGGGGAGATGTGGACAAGAATCGGAACTGTCTATCCTTTTATTTATTTCTCTTTTAATATTTAAATTTCAATTATTTAATTTTTTCCTAGAAAAAAAAATATGGATATAGTGTGGAGAAAATTGTTGAGATCTGATCAATCTGAACTGAATGTTAGTTGAAATCAATTAATGTTGAGTTTGAATTGAATTTATTGTGGTTAGTTACCTATGAATGTAGAATACCGAATGATAGGATTAAATTGAAACTTGCACTTGCATGTTTGAGTGGATTTGAATTTTCCCGTGGAAGAAAACTTTAATCCCTTGCGTGAGATTTTGAGCCTTATTCAATTGATGTGAGACTTGCATGTATGTTTTTATTTCTCTAGAACTTTCTTATTTTATGTTTCAAGACTGCATAGTGCGCACAAGTTTAGAAAAAGATTTTAGGCCATCTTTGTTAGCCCTTAATCCATACACTGTCCTATTGAACATTTATCCCTAGTCAGCCCTTTTCAGCCTATGTATTTGTTTTACTTTGTCTATAAATTTAAGGAAAAGTGATGGGATCACTCTTGTCTATAAGTTGTGGGTTGTTTAATTGTTTGAAAAAGATTAGAAATTGTTTAGTGGTTGAAGGTTGTGCTCAAGAAAAGAGAGAGAGAGAGAGAGAGAGAGAGAGAGAGAGAGAGAGAGAATTATAGTGTGTCCTTATAAGCTCATTCCCTTTGGAAAATTCATATAAGAGCATAAAAGGATGAGAAAAAGAAAGAAAACTCTTTGATTAAATGATGAGCATTGGATTGTATTGAAAATCTTAGGAGATAAGTGGATATCATTATATGGTGGTTTTAGATTTGTTGAGAGTGATCAACTCAATTTATTTTTAGTCACTTGACCATATATTTTCCTACTCTTCATGAAAAGCCTACTTTACAAACAAATGAAAAAGTCATTTCTGATTCTAAATCTTGTGTGCAAATTCTAGCAGTGCAGATTTTAAAAAATTTGCAAGCTTATGGTAGAAATTTGTTCATACATATTATGAGTGCATTCATTGAAACCTAAACACTTCAGTGATGAGCGACACACTTTCCAGTGAGTATTCCATGGTTAATGAATATTCTATCTCTTTCAAACTACTTATGTGATTTGATTTTTTTTGCTTTGAATGTGATTAATCTTAAGAGGCATTGCACTTTTATCCACATGAGATTCTTGTTATTTCTTTTCTATTGATTGAGGACAATCAAGCATTTAAGTTTCGGGGGAATGAAAAGCTCGTAAATACACTCACTTATCCATATTTTTCTCCTTTGTTTTAGTTAATTTATTATTAGTTATTAGTTATTTTCGTGCATGAGTGTATATTAGAGGATATTATACTAGTCATGGTGAGTTTTTGCGGGTTTTTGGGCCAAAAATGGCTAAGTGATGAAAAGAGCCGAAATGGAGAGGTTGTTGTTTCGATCGACACACGAGATGTTGACCAACATAGAAAACAAACCAAAAATCCGAGCAAAACCATCCATGTTTTAGCTACTGGAGAAAATATTTCGTTATAATCAATGCCTTCTTTCTGGGTGAATGCTTTAGCTACTAACCTAGCTTGGTATCTAATCGAATTACCATCATTTTTCAATTTGAAAATCCTTTTGCAATCAACAACAGATGTATCTTCAAGTTTTTTAACAAGCATCCAGGTTTTATTAGCATGCAAAGACCTAATTTCACTTTTCATAGCATCTATCCACTTAGTAGCATCAACACAATTAGAGGTTTCCCGATAAGATCTAGGTTCATTACCATCCATAGAGTCCAACAAATTAAACACATATGAAGCAAGTTCATAATCATCATACCTTCTGTTAACTCTAATAGGTCTCCTAGTCCTATCCCTCACAAGTTGATAATCATGCAAATTTGGATGCACAAGCTCATTGATTTCATTATGAAACTCACCATTTCCTAAATTATTCTCTTCCCCCTGATTTTCATCATGAATATCATGCTCATTTTCTAAATGTTCATTCAAATTTTTAGAATTTAAATCATTCACGACAGGTGGCTGCTCCACCTCAAACTGAGCACTCTCTGATTCATTTTCATTCACAGGCAAAGAAGAAGAAATAAAAGGAAATTCAGTTTCATTAAACACAACATCCCTGCTAATTATAACTTTGACACCTGGTTCAGAATAACTCCATAATATATATCCTTTAACTCCATCAGGATATCCTAAGAAAATGCATTTCTTAGACCTAGGTTCAAGTTTATCCAATTTCTGATGCACAAATGCAGAACAACCAAACACTATAAGATTAGTCAAATCAAGAGGCTTTCCAGAAAATATGGACTCAGGGCATTTCCCTTTTAAAGGAACAGAGGGTGACCTATTAATCAAATAAGTAGCAGTATGAACTGCTTCCCCCCAAAACTGCTTAGCTAGGCTAGAAGTGGCCATCATGCTTCTAACTCTTTCTAAAAGAGTTCTATTCATCCTTTCTGCTACTCCGTTTTGCTGAGGGGTATAGGGAACAGACTTATGCCTTCTAATACTAGATTCAACACACAAGTTATAAAGCAAGGCATTGCAAAATTCAAGTCCGTTATCAGTTCTTAACGTTTTGATTTTCTTCCCCATTTGGTTTTCTATCAAAAGTTTCCAATTCTAAAACTTTTCATAAACATCATATTTATGTTTTAGCAAGAAAACCCACACTTTTCTGGAATAGTCATCAATCACAGATAAGAAGTACTTGTTCCTTCCATGAATAGGAACACTAGCAGGACCCCACACATCAACATGCAAATACTCAAGTATGTCAGAGCAAGTAGTCACATTCGGAGATGCAGAAATAGGAAATTTTACCTTACGTTGTTTACTAAGAATACATGAGTCACAGAAAGTGTTAGGTACTGATGTAGAAATCCCACTTTAATTTGATGTTTTGATGTGTCAAAACTATATACCAAAGTCTAGGCCTTAGAGTTATTACCTCATGTAATAGTCTAGGAAGAAGGAAACCATCAAAACAATTTTGAAGAAGACGCCATTCAGACGAGATAACTGTCGAACATACAAGACGAAGACAAGCAGAGCATAGCAAAGGTCAGAAAAACTACGCTGACAGGTTGTCCTGTCAAGGCATAGATGCTCAAGAAAACTATGGACATAGTCTTCACATAGAAACTATCGAGAGGCGCTCGCAGTTTCAAACCAAGACAGTTTTGCATCGAGGAAGGCGTACATAGCAAGATGTCGAACAAGTCGCATGAGAACTTCAAGGAAGTCAAAGATAAAAGACAGACAGATACTCAACAGCGACTGGCATACAACGTTATTCGGCGTCTGACACAACAAGTACAAACTGCTCATAAAAGAAGGACGTTGAAGCTGAAAAAGCAGAAAGGCAAGCCACTTTTTCAGAGAAGGATGGACTATGATTGGACATCCTTCTCAATGTCTCTACCGGCAATTTTCTGGTTTCCCACCTATAAATAGCAGGAACAACAAGGACAAAAAAACCTTTGCTCATCTGAAACCTTTGCATCTTTGAATCTCGACACATTTATTCTTGCCTATCTGTAGAAATTAGCGCTCAAAGCATTTAACGCTCTCAAGCAAGAAGGCATTAACTCCGTGGTTCATTTATTGAACATGAGGCATTTACTGCTCAAAGAGTCCTTCGAGATTCACCGTGTGACCTCTGGTACACGAGGATTAAGTCAGCTGACTTAATCAACTCTCTTGGTGTTCTTACTTTTCGAGTAAGAACACAGCAACCCACTCTTACAAAAGAAGAGAAGGTTATTACGGGCAACTGCCAAACTGTGTATGTTCTGGGAAGAACTCAACCATCCAACCTACCGGAGAAGGAAAAGGGAGGTTTGTCCTCAGTCCAACTTCGAGCCGGTCCACAGAGAAGATGCAGAGCCTTCGACGGACTGAAGAAGGAGTGAAGTACAATTGCCTGGGCGAGTGATCCATTATGTTGTGGACGGAGGTTTCTATAGAAACTGGTTATAGATCGTGAGGATTGTATCTTCATAACTTAGTAAATTACCGGATCTGATATCCGAAGAGTGGACGTAGGTCTTAAGGCTCCGAACCACTATAAATGTCCTGTGTCGTTTACAGCTTTGCTTACTTTACGCACTTTATAGTTTTCAATTATATCTTGAAACCTTCAACGCTTATCCTGTAAGTGTTGATGTCTATAAACTGTTAACTGCTCGTACGTGTAAAACCGTTAACCTAATCTACTTGCTAACATAAATAATGTCTCTAAAACTGTTAAGCAAAAACTGTGTTAATTGAAAACTGAACTGCTCATAATTAGAGGGTATTTAACTGTATTAATACTTCCGCTGCACATTACACGTACTCTGATCTGGGACCAACAAGTGGTATCAGCGCAGGTTGGTCTTTCTAGACTGTCCTGTTTTGAGTCGCTTAAGACTGGATCCGTAGTTCCTTACACTCTAATTGTTTGTCTAGTGTGTTTAGCGAGCATATTACTTTACAAAAATGATGACTTATCCTTGTCTTCCCAAGTACAAACCCAGAGAAGTTTGAAGTATGGAAGAAGAAGTGTCTCATTCAAATAAGAGCTCAACATCCAGAGATGGATGAAGTTCTGAAGAATAGACCTCTGAAGATTCAGATGCCTGATATGTGCATAAAATGACCTACATTTTGATGTGTGAGCGTGCATGTTTGTGGCCATTTTACTCCCATATCATACGCATTTTGCTTGTTTTTGTTGTGTTTTTGTGTTTTGTGTGTTTCGGACGATGTAGGTTAGGTTTTGAGCATAAAGCAGCATTTTCGGCTTAGTTTTGGTGGAAAATCGCCCGAGCCGAGAGTCAAAGGGAAGCAGGATTGACCAAGTGGAGCAGAGGAGAGGAGCAGGCCAAATTTAAGAGTGCAGGCTTGGTCGAGCTGAGCCTAGCTCGACCGAGCCATGGTGGACAGAGAGCAGGCTCGACCAAGCACTGCCTCGCTCGTCCGAGCTCATGATTCAGAGGGCTCACTCGGTCAAACCATCCTTGACTCGACCGAGCCAGAGCAGGATTTTTGGCGATTTTTCCTATTTTCAAGCTATCCCGGGCAATCCGAGGCCCTGTTTGCTGGTCTATAAAAGGGGAAATTTCAAGTTTTTAGAAAACTTTTGCCAAAATTTCATGAGATCAAGTTAGAAATTCTCCCAAATTCCATCTTCCATCCTCATTCCATCCAAATCCTAGTGGATCAAGAGGAAGATCTACAACAAATTGGTGGAGATTAGAGAGGTGTTGGGATTATATACAGAAAGCATATATGATTAAGTGTTTTGTACACTGGTCTTCATATATGTGTTGCCACAACAATGCTCGTTGTTTGATGAAACAAACATACAATGAACCATAATATCCTATTATCTCGCCTATAGGGATGATCATATGGTGTGTAGGAGAACACAGAGGATCATATGAATCGTTTGACCTAGCGAGATATAAACAGTATCACAGCTGAGACAGTCCTTGGATAGGCTGTCGGTCTAAGCTGCGGCACATCGGTTCATAAGTGAGCTTATCCTAGCTACTTGATGTGTCGGTACATGGTTATGTATTGATGGGATCAACAGTGGGATGTGCCATTCTCATTGACATACGAATGAGCCAGATCCCTAACATACTTCCTATGATCTTAAACCTAACTGAAGGATAAGGGGCACACACAGATTGACCACACTTTGATTTACCAGGGTGGCGAGTCTTACATGTACTCTTATACCAGTATTTTGGGTGTTGGCAATTTGTGTGTGGCCTGCTTAGTCTGGACGTTTAGGTAAGCATATCCGTTTCAGGATGGTGACATTCCCTGAGGAGCTCACAAGGTTCATTATACTAAACCCTGCAGGTTGAATTATTTAATTCAGGCATAAGTGAAAAGGAGTGAGTGGTATTACTCAGGAAATAAGAGATTAATTAATTATGGCTGATTGTCATAAGCCAAATTAATTAATGAATGTCGAAAACCTTAAATATGTGGATCATGTTAGTTTGGTGCAACCCGTTCCTAATAACGTGGTAATAAAGGGGCGAGTCAGCATTGTTACCCTGGTGAAGGTTAAATCAATGTTTTATTAATTAATTATGTTCTGGGTTGAACAAGGAAGGATTAATTAATAAAGAGGGCCCACTTTATTATTTGCATCTGGTCCCTGGTCTGGCCCATGAACTGCTCAAACCCATTAGGGTTAGGGTTTCTCAAAACCGTAACACAATATATAGGCCTTCTCTCTATCAGATCAAGTAATGATTTTCAGTATATTGAAAATATAGAGAGAGACGGCGGCGGCGATCCGGAAGGGAGAGACTGATCGATTTCTCCAGATCTCGGATTCAACTTAGTAGATAATCCTCACCAGATTTCCAAGGAGCAAGGGAACAGATCAGAAGATCAGATCTGTAGGAACAATTGTTCATTGCCGGCATTCAGATTCAGATCCAGATCTATTTCATCTTTATTGACTCTGATCTAGATCTGTAGATCAAACGGTGAAATCAGGTATTCTCTAAATCCATCCTCTGCAATTAATTTTGTAGGAGCATGCATAGGATCGCATGGTTTCTTTAAGTGAAATTTGTTCCTGGTATCCTAAGAACGATCCTTGGCAAGAAATTCATTAATGGCAACTCGTGTTGTCCATCGTAGACTCAAACCCTACAACTGGTATCAGAGCCAGGTTAATGTTCTTTGGCTCTACCTTGGAAAGATTGAAACTAAATAAATATGTATGTTCATGGATGGATTTAAATTGTAGTGGATGTTTTTTTTCTCGTGGCCTTCTCGTTTTTGGATCTATTTTTTTACCACGAGAAAATACGTGGTTAGATTTAATAGGGAAAATCATGTAATTAATTTAGATCTATTTTTGTATTTTTTTTTAAATCTATAAAATTTAGATCCAAAGGAAGAACGAGAGACGAAGAACAACGAAGGCGACATGAACTAGGGATCAGCCACCTCTCAGATCACAGCCGCTGCCGGCGGCGGCGTGCGGCAACGAGTGGCGGCGGCAGGGCCTCTCCCCTGCGGCTGGGCCACGCCCTAGGGCTCCGCCTGTTCTACTGTTGTCCGCGTGTTTTTCGGCGAAGGGAAGCTGCACCCGCAAGTGGCGAGCCTGGCGATCGTCATGCATTTCGTGGGGAGGCTGCACAACATCTGCTGTGGTGGCTGGGCCTGCGCGATGTCGAAGGGCGAGCATGGCAGGTGTGGCGGTGGCGCAGTGAAACCTTAGGGCTTCCCGCCGCGCTCCTCTTCCTCGCACGACTGTGGCATCGTTCTGCTTGCGTGTGCCTGCGACAGGCATGGATTGCAGGCGGTTGGATGAAGCAGCAATGGTGGTGATGAGATTAGTGGGCGGGAGAGGTCGCCGGCGGCGGCGCGCGGGCTTGCCCGTAGCGCGAGTGCGTAGACGGCTGAACCTCCTCTTTCTGCGCAAGTCTCACCTCTAGCGACATGGACTGTGCGGGTTCCGGCGAGTGGCCGGGCCGCAGGTGGCGGCTGGACGTGCTGGCAGTGCGGCAGGTGGGCTGGTGGCGGCTGGTAGGGTGGCTGCAAACTAGGGTTTCACAAATCCTAGGTTTTGTGGCAACCCGGGCCAAAAATTGGGCTTTTCAGCCCGGAGGCGGCCCGCAATCCTGAAAGATTAGGGTTGGGCTGCTGTTGGGCCAGGAACCCTAATTTGAAGCTCAAGTGTTGTTTATTCAATTCAAATCAGTTTTCAAGTCCAATGGAGGCCCAGTTTGAAGATTTGTATTGGAAATAAATCTTGTAATAGTTAGATTTGATTTATTTCCATGTAATCGCATCTGAGGGGCCACGAAAATTTATTTGTTTATTTATTTATTCTCTTATTGATGTGATTTATTATGTGCGCACTAGTAAATAATAGGAAGCATGATTATTTGCTTTAATTATTTACTGTTATAAGCATGTTGCAATTTTATTTTTGAGCATGTCTTATGTGATTTATTTTATGTTTTAAATTATATCTATAAATTCTGGGATCATATTAATTTATGATGGAATTTTAGATATGACGTAATTTACGGAAACATAAAATAATGTGTGCGCATGAAACCTTTAGAATTAAAATACTAAACTGGATTTTGGTTCTTTTCTAACCAAGATCATTAGACCTCCCCAAATACGGCCTCTCATTTGAAGTAATGCATTTCGAAGCATAAACGTCTACTCCAGTAGCTTGCGTTAGAAATAAATTATCAGTTCTAATGTGATGAGGTTTCTAAATAAAACATTTAATTTAATATGAGAAGTGGGAGCCTCTGAGCAAACGTCTACTTCAGTAGCTTGCATTGAGACAACTTTCATTGGTCTCTAAGAATAATCTAAATGAGATAACAAAGGATGTAAAGGGCATGCGGTATGGGTCGAATACGTATGCTAAATCGCCTTTTAACATCCGGAGTTAGGATTGTGGTTATTTTGGCTTAGATGTTGCCTGAGCACAACTCATGTATGAGATCCCTACTCAAGATAGGTGAACATGTGTTGGGAAATTTGGCTAAGTTTCCTCTCCCCAGTAGCTACTTGTTTAGATTCTAGTTTGGTGTTTTGGTGGATCAAATCCTAAGTCCTACCAGCGTCAGTTTGTCTCTAGAATAGCTCTAGTCTCAAATGTAAAGTCCTGTTTAGGTCTTTTGAGTTGTAAGTCGCAGCTGATCAAGACTCATGCTGGCTACTGTTCACCAGCATGAGATGTACTTACCAGTTGAGAAAAGTCTCACCAGCAAGCGACTGACAAGACTCGTGCTGACACTGTTCATCAGCATGAGAAGAGCTAATGATTGGCTACTGTTCACCAGTTGGGAAGGTTTTCATCAGCAGGGAGCTGACAAACCTTATCAGCAGAATAGGTGTTCTCACTGACACTGTTCACCAGCGGTGAAGCCACCAGTCATGGGAGATTCCAAGAGTTAACATCAGACATATCGGTAGACTTAGATTGTGCCAGCGCAAGTCACCAGCAGAGACTGCCAGCACAAGATCACCAGAATGTTCTACCAGTCGGATGTTACCAGCAGAATTCAAGATTCACTCTCCCAGAGTCTTAGAGATAAAAAGAAGATTCGTCTGAGGAATAAACTGACAAAGCATGACTTTAAGGGAGGATACCTTAAAGTCTATCAATTCAAGACACCAGTTCCGATTCCTCGTACTGACGAATAGTGCCGTTCTGACATAAAGAGATCCATGTCAGATAAAGTGGACAAAAGCATGGCGCTTTCCGGAAATTCCTACCTGCCGCCGTCAGAAGGACATGCGAGGACAGAGACCTTTTCCGGATGAGTCCAAACGGCTAGAAGTTTGAATGGGATCCTGCGTCTATAAATACCTGGGATCCATCAACATTCAATACTTCTTCTCTCGCTCAACTACCGAAAGTCAGAAACTTTATTGCAAGCAAGCAACTCTTTCGAGGCCTTTCTAAAGGCTATCCGTGTGTTGATTTATTCAAACACGAGACTTCAAGCTTCCAGCTTGTAAGTTATTGATCTCTTTGGTGTTCTTTCTCTTCCGAGGAAGTTCACAGCAGCTCTTGTGCCAGCCAGCACCTGAGTTATTACGGGCTTTTTGCCGTATTGAGAAGACACGTTCTTGGGAGAACTAAACACCCACGCAGTCAGCTAAGGAGGTTGAAGTGACGTGCTCGCACTCCAACAGCTGATCAGAGTGGAAGAAGGACAAGGCCGGGAGCGGTTGATCTAGTGAACTGGTGGACGAGGCATTCACCAGCTAGAGATAGATCGTAGGACGCTTGTACCCGATTACTCTTAGTGAAATTTCCAGTGCTACGACTGGAGAGTGGATGTAGATCAGTTGATCGAACCACTATAAATCCTTTGTCTTTTATCAGCTTTCTGCATTTCATACTGATTTAAAACCCAGCACCCAAGTGCTGGTGTATATCTGAAAACTGATATAACTGTGCAAACAAGGCTAAAAACATTCAAAGTCTTGAGATACCAGCTGACGAGCCAGTCGCCAGTCAGCTGAGTACTCAGAGTGCCAGTTGACTTACCAGCTGACAAGGTCCCAGTCAGCTGAGTAACCAGCAGAGCGCAAGAAACGAACTAACACATTTTCCGCTGCCAAGTTATACCCTGATAATCCGGGACCAACAAGTGGTATCAGAGCCAGGTTCTTATAGACCGTTCGTATCTGAGTCGCTTAGGACCGTGATCCGCGTTTCCTTGCGCTCTCTTCTTTTTGCTTGTCTGTTTGATTAGCTCAGGTACATCAAGATGAATATTCCGAAGCTACTCGACTACAAGTCTGTGAAGCATGATATATGGCGGAAGAGGACTCTTATCTCTCTAAAGAGCATTCATCCAGAGATGAAAGATGTGCTAGAGACAGGGCCGATTGAGATCACCAAGATTCAGCACCAGCTAGGAGATCGTCCAGCTGCCGTGATCCCAAAGCCCCAAGACGAATGGAATGCTGAGGACAGGAAGCGGAATCAGTTGGATTCCATTGCTCATGAACTGATCCTGGCATGTCTTCCAGAGTCATTGATGGAGGATGCACTCCAGTTCAACAATGCCAAGGGAGTATGGGATTATCTTGATAGTCTAGGTCAAGAAACTGATCAAATGAAACGCAACAAATTGCAGGTTGCGGTGGACAAGTATGAGTCCTTCCAGATGCTGCCTGGAGAAACCAT
>JAPKLW010001487.1:132695-191375 GCA_026898455.1 Plectranthus barbatus | reverse complement strand
ATAGCTTGTCAGAGCTTAAATTAATTAACGAATGTCTGTAACCTTAATATGGGGATAAACCGAGTCCAATGCAACTCGTTCCTCAAAATGTGGTAGCAAATAGGTAGGACAATATTGATTCTCTGGTGGCATGAATCAATATTAATTAATTAATTATATTATGGGTTGAATATGGGAATTAATTAATTGATAGGCCTTATTTGCTATTTGCATTCTGGTCCCTGGTCTGGCCCATGATAACTCAAGCCCAACAGCAGCCTAGAATTTCCTGTAAATAGGCCTCAGTCCCTCAGACCTCAACACACCTACACCTCATAAGATCACAAGTTGCACACAGCAAACCAGAGCATTGGGAGCTGTGGGGATCGACAGGGTCTGAGATACGAGGAGGAAATTCTGCTTCTCAATCGGGCAAGGGATCTGATAGAGAATCTTCACCAGGTTTTCAGATCGAGTTGGGAAACAGATCAGAAGATCAGATCAGGAGGATTTCTTCTTCTCTCTCTCCTCATTATTTTCGAAAATAATTCATTATTTTCTTCAGATTAATTTCCTCAATCTGTTAGGAAATTAAATCTTGGTGCGTGGGAAAGATCAAAGGGCATCTCCGCGCACGCGTTCTTCATCGTTCATCAATCCAGGTATTCCGCATAACCTTCTTATGCATAATAATATAGGAGCATGCTAGGACTGTTCATAGGCATAGAAATTTATTTTTGATATTCCAATTAACGATCCTTGGCAAACGGACTTCATGATTCAGTTCACGAATCCCTTCAATTGGTATCAGAGCCAGGTTGAATTAATTGGCTCTATCGGAAAAATAATATTGTCGATGAACATGCATGATTATTATTATTGATTGCATGCAATGGATGGTTTATGGATTGATTGTATGTTTTTCGTCCTCGTGGTTCCTCGGGTTAATCCGCCCATTTATATGGATTCGTTTTTCACCCACGAGACAAATTCGTGGTTAGAATTAGATTTTTTAAATTGTAATTAGGATTATTCCATGTAATCTTTTATTTCAAAAAATTAAATCTGTAAAACAAAGAACGAAGAACACGAAGAACGAAGAACACGAAGAATGAAGGACCGCGCGACAACACGTGATAGGGCCGGCATGGCTGGGGCCATGTACGGCGGTCGATGGCGGCGCACGGTAGACCGGCGCGCGGGGCTTCAGGCCGGGCCGGCGACACGAGGGACGTGGGCAGGGCGGCGGTTCACGGCGGCGTGCGGGATAGGCGCGCAGGGGCGCGCGCGATGCGGCGGAACCCTAGGGTTCGCGCGCGCGCACGGGGCAGCCCTGCACGGCGCTGTGCACGCCGGCGGCCGTCCTCTCTTCCTTGGTCGGCGTCGGCAGGCGAGGCAGGTGGCGGCGATGACTCGGAGACCGGCGATGCGGGCTGGGCGGCGACGGGGGCTGGGCGTGCGGCCGGACGCGGAAAACCCTAGGGTTTTTCAGGTGGTTCGCGCGACCCCGGTTCCATCCTTGCGCGATTCCGGTGAGTCACGGAGGCCAAAGGTGGAGAAGAAGAGTGAACGGTGGTTCAGGCGACGGTCGGGGCAAGCCGGGGCGGCGGCATACGAAACGGGCAATGGTCGGAGGAGGCAGTATCGCGGACTACATCCATGCACGTACGTGCATGGCTGTTGCGCATACCAGGAGTCCTCACGGCAATGGCGGGTCGCCGATGATGGTGTTTTGCCGGTGGTGGCTCGTCGGGCCGAGTTCTCGCGGGATATTGGGCTTGCACTGTGTGCCCTGGCCTGCGATCTGGTTAACTGGCCCAGTAGTCCAATTTTCTGATGGATCCAATCTTGGAGGCCCAAGTTCAGAAAATAAATCAAGATCTCAGTCCAAGTAGTGGGAGCCCAGTCGAAGATCTGTAAAATAAATTCCAACTTGTAATAGTTAGATTTATTTTGTTTTGTATCATGGGGCCACGAGGACATTTTTTATTTGTTTTATTATCTGTCTTCGCATGATATACGTGTTTAATTTAATTGCGCAGCATATAAGCATGTTGTAGATAATAGGAGCACGCTTACTGCTTTTATTTACGGCTTTAAAGCATGCTATGTGATTTATTTTATGTAATTAATTATGACTATAAATTCGGGGTTCATGCTTTGCATGATAGAATTTTAGCAACGTTATAATTATGGCTACATAAAATAATCTGTGCAATTGAACCTTAGGAACTGAAAATTAATAAGCTCATAATTTAGTAAGACCTCCACAAAGCGATCCTTTATTGGAAGTGGATAATTTATTAGGTAAACGTCTACATGTGTAGCTTACTTAATTTATTGTTCATAAGTTCTAATAGATAGGATTTCTTAAAACAAACATTTATTTCATGTGAGAAGTGGGAGTTCATGCGTAAACGTCTACATGTGTAGCTTGCGTATTGAATTTTCATAAGTTCTCTAGGGATTGAATTTAATGAGACAACCTTATTATAGGGATCAGGTGTGTTCAAATAGATCCTTATATGGGAGGGTTGGCTTTGGTGGTAAACTAGCTTAGATATTGTCCAGAGTATAACTCATATGTGATGTCCCTGCTCAGTAGGATAATATGGTCTTAAGTTAGTCTCCAATTATTAATTCCATTTGTCTAAGGAACCCGGGCATGGATTGGAATTAAAGGACTGGAATTGAAAGATGCAGTCTGGTTAAGTGTTTTGTTGTAAACGTCCACATGTGTGGCTTGCAATAGTAATACTTAGGCAAATTGGAGGAAACATTAATATTGCTTTATCATAAGGTTTCAATAGTTAATTGTTTCAATGTTCTGCGACTATGTTTTAATTGGTGTTTTAATTTATTGTTTTCAGACATGTCTTTACCAAATGTAATCAATATCTTAGCACAAAACCAATTAACCGGTCCCAATTTCCAAGAATGGAAACGCAACTTGGATTACATCCTTGTCGCAGAGGAGCACAAGTTTGTTCTTGATAAGCCTCGTCCGGCTGAGCTCACTAATGCATCGACTGATGAGGAAAGGAGCTACTATAACAAGTGGCTCAAGTCAAACAATGTAGTGAAATGCTATATGATGACTACGATGTCCAAGGTTCTTGCACAGCAGCATCACTCATATGAGAATGCTAGTGACATTATGGACAGCCTCACAGCGACTTATGGTGAGTCAGACCGAGCTGTCAGATTCAATCTCATGAGGGAAATCGTGGGAAAGAAAATGGCGGAAGGAAGCTCGGTCAGAGAGCATGTGGTGGGTATGACTCATCTTATCGATGAGCTTACACTGCATGGGGGAGGTATCGATGCGGAAGTGCAGGTTGATATCATCCTAAACTCTCTGCCAAAGTCCTATGAGAACTTTAGACTGAATGCTGTCATGAACAAGAAAAAGTACACTCTTAACGAGCTACTCAATGACTTGATGGCAGCGGAATCAGTCATGCAGCCAAAAAAGGTTGCTTTGGCTACTTCTAGTAATCGTCATGTTGCGCTGGTTGGCAAAAGGCGCAAAGGAACGTTTAAGAAGAAAGCCAAAGGTACAACTTCTGGCAGAAAGTCAAAAAGGACACCGGGCGTGCCTGCTAAAAGAGACAAGTGCTTCAGGTGTGGCAAGGCTGGTCACTGGAAGAAAGATTGTCAAGTCAGAAAGACTGGACAAGGTACGTCATGTGCATTTATAACGGAAACATGTTTAGCATCAGTTTCTACCCATTCTTGGGTAGTGGATACTGGAGCTACTGACCATGTTTGTTATACTTTGCAGGGGTTCAGGCCGACAAAGCAGCTGAAACTTGACGAGATTACCATCTCAATGGGCAGCGGAGAACAAGTCTCAGCAGTTGCCATTGGAGATTTTACATTATGCTTTAAAAACAATGTTCTGATTTTGAGAGATGTTTTATATGTGCCGGTTTTTCGGCGGAACTTAATTTCAATTTCCAAGTTATTTTGTGATGGATATTCAGTTATTTTTGATAGTGGAGTTTCTATCATTGGTAATAATGGTGTTATCTGTCATGGAAAACTGATTGACTCTTTCTATATCATTGATTGTATGCATAAATCTTCCGTGAATGTTGCAAACTCATCTAATAATAATAATCATTTAAAGAGAAAGTTTTCTTCCGATGAGGATCAAACATATCTCTGGCACTTGAGACTAGGTCACATCAATCTAAAGAGGATTAAGAGATTAGCATGCGATGGGCTCTTGGATTCCTTCCAAGTGGTACCGCATCCAATCTATGAGTCCTGTATAGAAGGAAAGATGACGAACATGCCTTTTAAGGCAAGTCAGTCTCGAGCAGAGGATGTGTTACAATTGATCCACTCTGACTTATGAGGACCAATGTCCACGCAAGCTCATGGAGGGTATGAGTATTTCGCCACATTCATTAACGATTACTCAAGATTCGGATATGTCTATTTGCTTCGCCATAAGTCTGAATGCTTTGAGAAATTTAAAGAATTCCGGACTGAGGTAGAAAAGAAGCTTGGTAAGACTATCAAGACACTACGATCAGATCGTGGTGGGGAATACCTCAGCAACGAGTTCTTGCAGTACTTGTCAGATAACGGGATTACATCCCAGTGGACTGCACCAGGAACCCCTCAACAAAATGGTGTAGCGAAAAGAAGAAATAGAACTCTCTTGGAAATGGTCAGGTCAATGATGAGTTATGCAAGCTTGCCGATTTCGTTTTGGGGATATGCCTTGGAAACAGCGGCCTATTTGCTTAACCTGGTACCTTCTAAGTCAGTTCCTAAAACACCTCTGGAACTCTGGTATGGGCGAAAGCCAAGTTTGAACAGAGTGAGGGTTTGGGGTTGTCCAGTATATGTTCTGACAAAGGAACCTGATAAGTTAGAAAGTAGGGGCAAGCTGATGCTGTTTGTAGGATATCCCAGGCAAATGAAAGGTGGTTACTTCTATTGTCCTGAGAATCAGAAAGTCATTGTCAGTACCAACGCGAGATTCTTGGAGGAAGAATATGTAAGAAACCATAGATCCAAGAGTGAAATTATCCTCCACGAGCTTGAGGATAAAAAAGCAATTCCAACAGGAAAGCCCAGTGTAATGGTAGATCCACCTGTAACAGGTGAGAATATACCAACACTGCCACTAATGCA
Organism: Plectranthus barbatus; assembly: GCA_026898455.1. Lineage (NCBI taxonomy): Eukaryota > Viridiplantae > Streptophyta > Magnoliopsida > Lamiales > Lamiaceae > Plectranthus > Plectranthus barbatus. The sequence continues at coordinate 186,245 of JAPKLW010001487.1, read as the reverse complement.
AGGTGTGGGACCAACGCGTACTGTGCCAACTACTGACACAGCTCAGATGCCTCGTCGCAGTGGGAGGGTTAGTCACCAACCCGAGAGGTATATATTCGTGGGAGAGTCTTCTGACTTGATCCCGGAAAACGGACTAGATGATACCGATCCCTGGACATATGATGAGGCGGTATCTGATAAAGATGCGGACAAATGGCCGATCGCCATGGATTCTGAGATAGAATCCATTACTGCTATGGATGTATACCAGAAAACTGATTTTCCGGATGGCCATCGAGCCATAGGGTGCAAATGGGTATACAAAAGAAAGAAAGGATCGGATGGGGAAATTACAGCTTTCAAAGCAAGGCTGGTGGCGAAAGGTTATAGTCAGAAAGAGGGTGTAGACTATGAAGAGACTTTCTCACCGGTAGCCATGCTTAAGTCCATTCGAATACTCCTAGCCATAGCAGCACATAAGAACCTAGAAATCTGGCAGATGGATGTCAAAACCGCGTTTCTAAATGGGTACCTTGAAGAAGGTAGGGACATCTATATGCAACAGCCAGAAGGTTATGTGCAGAAGGGAGAAGAACATTTGGTCTGGAAGCTAAGGAAGTCGATGTATGGACTTAAACAAGCTTCACGATCATGGAATCTCCGTTTTGATGAGGTGATTAAATCTTATGGATTCTCACAATGTTCAAACGAGAGTTGCGTGTACCGTCTGTGTGTCAGCAGAAGCGTGGTATTCCTTGCACTTTATGTAGATGATATTCTCCTATTTAGCGACAATGTGGAAGTATTGTCGGGCATAAAGGGGTGGTTATCCGAGCCATTTCATATGAAGGACCTTGGGGAGGCAGGATACATCCTAGGGGTAAAAGTATTGCGGGAGCGCAATAAGAGGATGCTGACCTTGTCTCAAGGGTCATATGTGGATACTGTTATTGCCCGTTTCAACATGCATAATGCCAAGAAAGGTCTGTTACCCTTCAGACATGGCATACATCTTTCCAAGGATCAGTGTCCGATGACACAAAAGGAGAAAGATGAGATGAGCAATGTGCCGTATGCATCGGCCGTGGGTAGCCTCATGTATGCAATGTTATGTACGAGGCCAGATATTTGCTTTGCTGTAGGCATGGTAGCGAGATACCAGTCTAACCCTGGACAGGCGCATTGGGCCGCGGTAAAGCACATACTCAAATACTTGAAAAGGACAAGGGACTATTGTCTTGTTTATCAGTGTGATGAGTTGTGCCCTGTGGGTTATACTGATTCGGATTTCCAGGCAGACCGAGATGAAAAGAAGTCCACCTCTGGCTATGTGTTTACATTGGGAGGTGGGGCCATATCATGGAGGAGTGCAAAGAAGAAGTGCATTGCGGACTCCACCATGGAAGCCGAATATGTGGCAGCTTCTGAAGCTTCGAAAGAAGCAGTATGGTTTCGAAACTTCCTTCTGGAGTTGGACGTGATTCCTAAGCTACCCAGAACAATCACGGTGTATTGTGATAACTCGGGAGTTGTGGCTAATTCTAAGGAACCACGAACTCACAGAGCAACAAAACACATTAAAAGGAAGTACCATATTATACGAGAAATCGTAGCAAGGGGTGATGTGCTGATAGAGAAAATTGATACGAAAGATAATCTAGCGGATCCATTCACAAAAGCTCTGCCTCAGAAGGTTTACGAGATGCATGTACACGTAGAATGCTTGATGTAATAGCTAGATTAGTTTAGACGCGTTATACTCTGGAAAGCAAATGTATAATGCTTTGAGTATAAGTGGGAGATTGATGGATTTATATACTGAAAGCATTATGATTGGTATATTATATACAAGGTTTATTGGTTAATATACTGGAAATCATAATTGTTGTATGTTCATCTCCTGTCTGAATTAACAAACATGTGTCGCAAACACAATTATCCTCTTATCTCGTCGATAGGGAGATCATACGGTGTGTAGAAGATCACGGAAGATCGTATGGATCGTTTGACCTAGCGAGATATAAATAGTCATCACAGCTGAGACAGTTCCAGGATAAACTGTCGGTGTAGGCTGCAGCATATGCGGATAAGCATCTTATCTTGGATGTCTTGGTATGCTGGTGTGGGGCACACATTGACGAGGACCTAAGTCGAGATCGATTCTTTTATCTGACATTAAAAGAATCTAGATCTTTATGACTCGATGGAATCTTAAACCTATATGAGGATACAGAAGTATACATATATTGTATATCACTTTTAGTTGTAGAGAGGGTTCTAGTTGAACCTGTACTTCTGCAGTCTTGGGTGATATCAATTTGTGAATGACTGTCTGGTATCTGAACTAGGTAACCACATCAAGTATAGGATGGTGACATTCCCTGAACAGCTCAAAAGGTTCGTTATGCTAAAGTCCTGTAGGCTGATTAAGTTCAAGCATAAGTGAAAAGGTTTGAGTGGATTGATTCAAGAATTAAAGATGTTAATTAATTAAATAGCTTGTCAAAGCTTGAATTAATTAACGAATGTCTGTAACCTTAAATGTGGGGATAAACCGAGTCCAATAAAACTCGTTCCTCAAAACGTGGTAGCAAATAGGTAGGACAGTATTGATTCTCTGGTGGCATGAATCAATATTAATTAATTAATTATATCTGGGTTGAATATGAGAATTAATTAATTGATAGGCCTTATTTGCTATTTGCATTCTGGTCCCTGGTCTGGCCCATGATAACTCAAGCCCAACAGAAGCCTAGAATTTCCTGTAAATAGGCCTCAGTCCCTCAGACCTCAACACACCTACACCTCATAAGATCACAAGTTGCACACAGCAAACCAGAGCATTGGGATTTGTGGTGATCGACAGGGTCTGAGATACGAGGAGGAAATTTTGCTTCTCAACCGGGCAAGGGATCTGATAGAGAATCTTCACCAGGTTTTCAGATCGAGTTGGGAAACATATCAGAAGATCAGATCAGGAGGATTTCTTCTTCTCTCTCTCCTCATTATTTTCGAAAATAATTCATTATTTTCTTTAGATTAATTTCCTCAATCTGTTAGGAAATTAAATCTTGGTGCGTGGGAAAGATCAAAAGGCATCTCCGCGCACGCGTTCTTCATCGTTCATCAACCCAGGTATTCCGCATAACCTTCTTATGCATAATAATATAGGAGCATGCTAGGATTGTTCATAGGCATAGCAATTTATTTTTGATATTCCAATTAACGATCCTTGGCAAACGGACTTCGTGATTCAGTTCACGAATCCCTTCACAATCTCCTAAAGAATTTTTTTTCTACTATCTTCTACACAAACATGTTGCGGAATACCAGGCACAAATAGTTGAGATGTAGTCGTGTTATCTGATAAGTATTGCCTAAATTCAGCAATGAGGTATTTACCACCACGATCAGATCGTAGTGACTTGATAATTTTACCTTTTCAATTCACTACTTTAGCCTTAAATTCTTTGCACTTGTCAAAGAATTCAGACTTGTAGCGTATCAAGTAAAATTATCCAAGCCTTGAGTAATCATTCATGAAAGTCATAAAATTCCTACAAAAATTAGAATGAATCAGTCCCAACATATCATTGGCTCTATTTTCGTTATCCTAAAAGGCTTCTAAGTCATTTTACTCTCCAATCAGGATTCACAGATTAAGAATGGTTCAACCAGGAGAGACTTCAATGATCCACTACTTATCAGTCTTTGGATCTTAATCATATTAACATGACCCGGTCTTAGATGCCATGATATGTTTGATTCAACTGAGTATAAAATATTCTTTTAAATGATGAATATGTATGAGTTTCAGTTGCGGAACGATATACACATGTAATAGTATATTAGGAGTTTTCCAACATGCCAGAACACATAAGAGAGTTATTTCTCATAATAACAATATTGTTATTTAAAATAACCAAATATCCATCAAAAAATAGTTTTGAAACTGAATTTAGTTCTTTTAAAAACTTGGCATGTATAAATTGTTCTTTAATACTAAAAACACTATCCAATAAAGATAAATGCACATCTCCCACTGCAACAATCGCTACTCTAACAACATTCCCCAAGCTTACAGTAATCTCGCCTTCATTCAGTTGATTCGTGTGCACGAATCTATGCTGAGAAAAACAAACATGATCAATGGCACCATTATCCACTATCTAGAAGGTAGTAGAACAAACAACAAAACATGTTTCAACAACTAAAGCAGAAGATATACCCGAGTTACCCTTCATTAGAAGGGACAATCATATCAATAATGCCTAGACCGGTTGTACTTGTACCACTTTCTCTTTAGTTTCATGACACTACAAAAAGGTGTCATACTACCGAAAACAGTTACTCAATTTCTCCCACTACTCCAACTCCTTTTTGTCTTATAAGGTTTCTTCTTCTTACCATTATTATACAAAGAAGATGATGCTTTAAAAAAGAAACCAAAGCCAATGATCCCTTACCCATTAGATCCTCCGTTGTAGTCAAGTCAGTAAGAAACTTAATGATAGAGTATTAATTCTTACCCATGATTACTTTCAATCGGAAGTAAGGGCTCAAGGGACATTGAGTAGGTGTTTTGCGTACAAATAGGTACTCTTCAGCAACCAGTACTATTTCCTGATTTATTTCCAGTCTAAACAAATTGGACCAATAAGCTTGTTATGATAGAGAACAATCATAAGAAAATTCAACGACATGAGGATAACTGAAATATATAAAATGCAAAAACGTAAACATTTAAATCACATTAATTGAAGCATAAAACAAAGAAACCTTCAAAACCATTGTTAAAGCAACCTCTAATAGCCCAGGAAATATATATATGCAAGCCACGGTGGGTGGACGTTTACACATATATCCATTCACCAGACAAACTGTCTTTCATTACAATATCACATCAACCTCCACTTTTTTATGAATGGAATTAATAGCCAAACAATATATACAGACCATGTCAATTAAAACAGGGAATCCATTGGGAGTTATATAGAAATTCACATCCAAGTGATGTCCACAATTTAACAAAAAAGAAAATCATTCATAATTGATGACCTTACTGCTAGGAATTTACATCGCTTGAAAATAATCTCTTAAGGTATCTAGAATTAAATCTTTATAAGACCGTTGGTGGTGACGCCCAGGGTCACGCAAGTGCCACGCAGTTCACTTAAAGATAAAATTCATATTTATTAGAAGTCTTATCTAGTAAACCTGTGAATGTTGTATCTGCGGGTGACACCCAGGTTCACACGACCAACACACAATCACTAATAACACCAATAGTGAAGACCTAAATAAATAAATTAAAATTTATTTTAACTCACTTAGTCATTTTATATTGAAGGTTTTTGACAACATGCAATAAAGAAATTATATAAATCCTAGCATGCTCCTGACACGTATAACATACAACATGCTTAGAAAAAAAACACATCATGCAAGAACATATAAAATGTCCTCGTGGCCACAAGATGTGTACCGGCATATCTACCTATTAAATTACATGAATATTAGACATACACCTCTTCAAATGGGCTTTAGAATCGGATTTGGACTTCGAACCATGAAAACCTTAGGCTTTTGGATTTTCTACAATCAGCCTTTTTCGAGCCACCATTGTCACCATACCATGGACAATCAACGAACACAAACCCATAGTCTTTGATTAAAAAAGTTCTAAATTTCATCCCCAACCAACGGAACTGGAGATTCATGCCTGAATCGCTATTAATCGACCGGAGAAAATGCCTAGTTAACTAGTTTGGGCAAAAAATTAGTGCATGGGGCATTTTTCTCACCTCCGTTGCCATCGATTCCAATGGCTAACATGTTGGAAACCCACTAGGCATTAAAGACCTAGGTTCGGGCTACCTTTCCACACCCGAGTGTCAACGATCCGTGCTTGGATTGCCTTCGAGCGAACGTGAAAAATAGTCACGTGCACATTGTCAACTAAGAAAACTAGGGTTTTCTTGTGAATAAGCCAATTTTCTCGACCCATTGAGCCGCCACAATTGAACCTCACCCTCATAAACCTACTGGGAATTGAAGCCCTAAGTACAAGGAATGGGTCCATGTCACTGGTACCAGCTCAGCCAACCGAAATAGCTGCCGACAGACTGCAAAAGACGGGCTCGCGCAACAGTCTTCCCAAAAATTTTAGGTTTTCTATTGTGTGGACCATGATCAACGGCTCATTTTACGACAGTTGTGATACCTACCCCTAGCTTCAGAAAACCAATATATATCTCCAAGAATTGGCGATACACGTCGGTACGAAAGGATTTATACCATGAACCGAAGTTCACATAATTCCACTAAGCCAAGGAACTCTATGGATATCTAAATAATTTTCATATATCGATTATTACATAGCATCCTCCTATTTAATAATTAAATTGCCATGCAGTGGTTTATTGGATCACCTTTCATCCGTAGTGTCTGCAAATTTGCGTGAAGAAATTAAAACCTTTGAATCTTGCGCTCCTTACTTAATCCTACAGAATAAAAATTAAATATCTTTATTTTAATATAACAATTAAACTTTCAATTTAAGAGAGAGAGAACAGAAAAATCCTCCAAATCTAATCTAGTGATCTGTGTCCCTTGGTCATAGCTGGATATGTGGTGAGGACTACTATCGGATATCACACCAATCGAGGAGAATAATTTCCTTCCCTCAATCAAATCCAATCACCTATCAGCACATAAAACATGGTCTGCTGATTAGAACCTTTAGGTATATTGTGATTTGAGTATCTTAGGGGTATTTATAGGAGAATTTTGATCTTTACTAGGCCTGAGCTTTACATAGGCCAGACCAGGGACCAGTATGCAAATAATAAATGGGGCATATGAATTAATTAATTCCCATATTCAACCCAACTATAATTAATTAATTAATATTGATTCATGCCACAGAGAATCAATATTGGCCTACCAATTTATTACTATGTTATGAGGAACGAGTTTCATCATCTCGGTATATCCCCAAATTTAAGTTAACTGACATTCATTAATTAATTTGAGCTCTGACAAGTTCAAAAATTAATTAATATCTTTTATTCCTATGTTACACCATTCAACATTTTTCATTTATGCTTGAACTTAATGAGTCTGTATGACCTTATTATAATAAACCTTTTGAGCTACTTAGAGAATGTCTCCATCCTATACTGGATATGGTTACTGATATGTGCGTAAAATGACCTATTATTCAATGTGTGTGCATGTTTGTTTGTGTCCATTTTACACCCATGTCAAATGTTTTGCGCTTGTTTTTGGTTTGTTTTCATATTTTGTGTTGTTTAAGTTGTGTAGGGATAGTATGGAGCATATTTCATGATGTTTGGCCTATTCTTGGTGAAATACCAACCCAAATGAGGTTCTAGTGTTGGAAATACCAACCCGGATGAGCAGAGGAACAGCAGGGGTGATTTCAGAACCAAATCCCAGTCCGGACCACTATGGGTTTGATCGAGATTTTCCTCTGTTCAGCTCATCTCGACCGAACCCCTGTTCAAATGATTTGGCGGTTTTTCAAATTTAAATGATCCCGATCAAGACGATCTCATCTTTGGCGATCTCTGTAGCTGATAACTTACTATAAAAGGGGGGAAATGAAATTGAAGGGACTTTTGAACTTTTGGCGGATATTTGACGGTTACTCACTTAAATTACACCTCCCATCCATTTTAAACATCAATTGAAGAATTTCAAAGGAAAATCCAATCAAATTGATGAAGGAATAAAGATCTAGAGTGGAGATCAAGATCAAATCAACTGAATTAGGGGAAAATCAATTGTTTACCTCTTTTGTAATGACTAAGTTGTGTATTTGCTATTATTTGAGCCAATTAAGAGGTATGTGTGGCTAACTCTCTTGGATGTTGGATTGAACAAAGTAGTGTATAGTTTTGGTTGATGAATTGATTGTTTAGCTCTCTCTATATGATTAAGACATGCTAAATCTTGTTTCTATGCAAATGATGTAGGTAAGAGTAAGTCATTTGTTAATTGACTCTGAGATTACAGCCAATACGCGAGTTAAAGTGTTGTGAATAGCGTGTTTTTATGTGTATCTTGATTTAATCCCTGTGTGGAGGAAGCATATAGGTTGATAATTCACAAGTCTTTGGGAGCGTAGTAGAATTTGACAACGTAACAGTTCAATAATTCTATTGCAACTACGATTAGTTCTCCGGTACAATGGGGATTAATCAATTTTGTGTGAATTGATCATCTATAGAGAGATTAAATGAGTTTACAACATTCAATTAACCGAAATAGTTCACTACCTAGTTCCATTCAACATCTTAATTCCTCTATATTGTGAACCTTGATTTGTTCTTGCTTCTACCAATTATGAAAGAACTTGAGTTGCATTTTTGTTAGTGAGAATCATATTGAATGTTCAATTTGATTTAAGCTTGATAGTTGTTGCTAGTAGTTAGTTTAGTTTCATTGCCTATATGGTAAACATACTCAACGATTGTTGTACCTAGATATAAGCCTTCACATAATTAAATGGTACTCTAGTGGGCGATCGAGCAAGGATCGGATTGATATTTTATTCTTGCATTGCATTAGGAATTATATTGAGTTTTTAGTGTGATCCAGTTTTGGCGCCGTTGCCGGGGACTTGATTGAGTAGGTTGCTAGATATTGGAGAAAGTGTGAAGCCTGTAGTCTAGGTTTTTGCTCTTTTGTTTGATTGATTTATTTATATTGCTTTGTTAGATCTTTTTAGTTGTTGTTTGGTGATTAGAGCTTTTGGATTCTTGTAGGTGGTGTATATTCACAAGATCCAAAGCTCGGCTACTTGAGGAATAAAGGAGAAATCAAGGCTTAAAAGAAGAAGAGGAAACCAAAATGGAGAGTCAAAGAGGATTTGACAAGGAGAGACTTGATAATTTGCAAAAGCAATTAGAGGGGATGAAAGCAAAAATACTAGAAAGACAAAGGCCATGGAGGACACTTCGAATTGTGTGTGAAAAGATGTGGGAAGGTCATTACCAATGGCCAGAAAATGAAAGAGAGCACTCTACGGTGAAAATCGTTAAAGAGTCAAGTGATGATGATTAGTTGAGAAGCAAATTAGAATTAGTGCAAGAACAACTTAAGTTGTTAAGGAGTAGAAGTAGAAAGAGTGAGGCGGTCAAAGAAAGAAAATTTGAGGAGAATAATGACAACTCAAGGAGACTCTGATGCAAGAATCCACCATTGCCAACCAAAAGAGTGAAACAAAGCAAGAGGAGAAACATTAGCATGAAGAAGTTAATGAAGAAGAAATAGTGGAGATCCAAGAAGATGAACCGAAGAAGGGAAGAGATGAATTACTCCAAGAAGATGAAGAGGATGAAGGCATTGAGGAGGAGTTGCAAATTATTAAAAATGAGAAGAATTGTGAAATTGAGATACTTTCACATGAGAAAATGCAAAAAGTTCCGGCCTTGGTGCAGCTCTTTGAAGAGGAGTGTGAGGAGAAGATTATACCGGGAGATTCATATAGAGAAATGGTGTTTACACTTCCTTCCCGTTTGATAGACAAGGTTAAAAAAGGAAATGAGATTTAAGCAGAGGATGAATGAAGCTTGGGAGTTGTTTGAAAAAGGAGATGACATGAAGTAGGTAAGTAATCTTGATGAGGTACTTGAGGTGTCTCTTATAATTGTGAATCGGTTAAATGGTGTGCCGGATAGCTTGCATGTGATGAGAGGAGTGCAAAAAGAAACGAAGTAACCACCACTCTTGCAAAACAAGTTTGTCAACCTATTAAAACCTCCTTGGAAAGATGATAAAGGTAAAAGAAAGATCGCCATGAACAAGTTGCTCCCGAGTATTGTTCGATCAAGCAAGAAAGGTATCCTCAACATCCACAAGATCTTTGATAATGGATGATCATGGTAAGGTCATCGAGCTACCGACGTAAACAAAAGCGCTTGTTGGGAGGCAACCCAACCAAATTTTCTTTCTTTTTTTATTTGTTTTTAGTTTTTTTGATTTTGAATAAATGTTTAGTTTGTTTGGTTCTGTTGATTAAGGTAGATATGGAGTTTCAAAGAGGGAAGAATGACCTTTTGTGATGTTTTTGAAAATATATTGTTCTTGGGAGTTGAGAAATTGATGTTTGGGGGATATAATTTTGCCCTATTGATGAGAATGTGTTTGGAAAGAAGCAGGGGAGCTGGAAAACAGAGAGAAATTTTGCCCTGAGCTGAAAAATCTCGCCCCAGATTACGAAATATCTACCGAACTTATCCTTGTTCTGCCCTGAGTTTGGTAGAGATTGACCGGGATTTCAAATTAGCTGGGGGATAGAGGAAAAGATCGATAAAACCCGACTTTGTTAAGTTCTAGGTTCGGTCGAGATCTGTCAAAAAATTCTGAAAAGGCTGTGAATGACTGCCAGTTTATTCTTCTCCCTATCCTATTCTATCTACCTTGTTTTTGCATGATTTCTCAAAGATTATTTTAGTATTTTCCCCATGATAGGATCTGGATAATTCGCTTTGGTTGAATTATACTCTGTACATTTTGGTTTGGAGATGTTGGATGCTTGAATGGTTTTTATCTTTTTATTTAATGATATTGATTTGAGATTCATTGTTCTATTTTCTTCCACATTTTGGTTAATGAATGATTGGTGAATGACATGTGGAATGTATTGTGGAGCTAGTGGTACATGGTTTAATTTTGATAATTGTGATTAATTGTGGAATGTTCATGGAAAGTTGTTTGAATGACACTATGGTTGGTTTGAGTGTTCATATTTTTGTTGAGGATTCATTATGGAAGTGTTTAGAGTGAAATTTTTGAATTGGTGGAAATGGTCTGTTGTTGAAATGAATTATGCTCAAATGGTGGTGTTTGTGTTTGTGTTTAGTAGGTACAATAAGGCCAATGGAGAAGCGGTTTGATCATGGATGCCGATGGATAAGGCATTCTATTGTTACCTTTGTCATTTAGGTTTTGGTTGTTTATTGCATTTTAGTGTTTTAGGTTGTTTGTGTGTGTTGTGTGATTGTGTGTAAATTATGAACCCGAACTATACTTGAGATCTACTCATGATGAACTAGTGAAGTTTGAACTCTACTTAAACCTATGATAGGGTGGAATCATTGATATCAAAGAATATTTAGGTTGAACTTTTGAATTGCCGAGTTTTGTGTGTGGTTAATGCTTGAGACTTGACAAAAAGCCGTGAGAATTGAGCTTTGACATTGTCATATCTTTTCATTGTGAGAGGCGAAATTGAGAGCGAGCAATCTAGAAATTGCATCATTTCTCTATCTATTAGCATTATCTTGTGACAAGAAAATGATATTAGGCCATCGATTCCTAGTCCTGCCTTACACATTGGGAGTATATGGTGTTCTATTTGAATATTGTTTGTCGTTCATATCTTTGATCCCAGTGATTGAGCTTGAATGAAGAATTTCTTTGATATAATTAGGACTAAGTTTGGTGGAATGAGAGTATGAGGGTGAATACGGTGTTGTGAGATTCGGATGGGAATTGTTTGGTATGATGGTGGAATGAATTCCCATTTGATGAGGCAAAGAAAGAAAGGAAATGAAAAGGAAAGGTGCAAGTCTTAAAAAAATGAGCAACTACAAAAAAAAATTTGTTGTTGTTGTGAAAAAGAAAAGAAAGAAATAGAAGGAATGAATAAAGTTGGTCCCAGATCAGAGTGCGTATAATGTGCAGCGGAAGTATTAAATCAGATAAATGCACTCTAACTTAGTCAGTTTAGCTTATTATCAACACAGTTTTTGCTTAGCAGTTTTAGAAATACGTTTAAGTTAGCCAGCAGATTATTTTAACAGTTTTACAGATATGAGCAGTTCATAGTTTATAATACACTTCAACACTTACGAGATAAGTGTCGAAGTTTTCAAGATTTTCTAGAAAACTGTAAAGTGCGTAAGTAAATAAAACTGTAAATGACACATGATATTTATAGTGGTTCGGAGCCTTAAGTCCTACGTCCACTCTTCGGTAGGTTGGATGGTTGAGTTCTTCCCAGAATGTTTATAGTTTCGCAGTTGCTCATAATACCCTACTCTTCATTTGCAAGAGCAGGTTGTTGTGTTCTACTCAAAAAGTAAGAACACGAAAGAGGTAGATTAAGTTGGCTGACTTAATCCTCGTGTACCTAGGGTTACACTGTGAATCTCCAAAGATTCTATAAGCAATGAATGCTTCGTGTTCAATAAATGAACCACGATATTAATGCCTTCTCTCTTGAAAGTGTTTAATGCTTTGAGCTTTAACTTCTGTAGAGAGTGAACCACGATATTAATGCCTTCTCTCTTGAAAGTGTTTAATGCTTTGAGCTTTAACTTCTGTAGAGAGGCTGGTGTGTCGGAGATTCAAATATGCGAGATAACTTAGAGATGCATATATTCCAATGTTCAGAGGTTTTGGCAAAGGTTTTTATGTCTCTGTACTTCCTTCTATTTATAGGTGGAGACCAAGAAAATAGCCGGTAGAGACATAGAGATGAATGTCCAATCAAAGTCCATTCTTTTCTGCAAAAAGTTATTCCCCTCTCTGCTATCTCTGTTGCATCGACCTGCCTTTCAGAGCAGCTTGTACTTGTTGTGTCAGACGTTCAAACAATGTTGTGCACCAGTCGCAACTGAGCATTGTATGTCTTTTCTTATTGACTTGCTCATGGATCTTCTGTGACTGTTCGACATTGGCCTCTTACGCATTCCTAGACACGAAACTGTCTTGACCAGAAACTATGAGCGCCTCTCAACAGTTCTTATGTGAATGCTACGTTCACAGATCTCTTGTGTATCGAAGCTTTGACAGGAAAAACTGTATGCGTAGTTTTTGTAGCCTTGATCTGCTCTGCTTGTCTTCGTCTTGTATGTTCAACAGTTATTTCGTCTGAACGTCTTCTTCAAAACTGTTTCCCAGTTTTGATGATATCCTTCTTCCTAGACTATTACAACTCGATTATTCTATACAAGGATTAACATGAGGTAGTAACTCTAAGGCCTAGACTTTGGTATATAGTTTTGGCACATGAAAACAACAAATTAAGGTGGGATTACAACAGTAATACCTAAAAATTTCCCCCTTTTTGATGTTGTCAAAACCATACCACTAAGTCTATGTATGTCGACGAGAAGATGCAGTTGGTCTTAATTTTACAAAGTTTATCTATCTATTGCTGCTCAAAATCGTGCTTCTTCTGCACTCGACCTCCTCTAAATGATCTTCCCCCTTAATGGGATAATAATTCTCGATTTAAATCAATCATTTTTAGAGAGATAGGAAAAGAAGGTTTGCTTATCACACTGGAAAATGTGAATACAGCCAATCAAGAGTCAAGGTAAGAGACAATGAGTAGTTGTCTTCAAATCTACAGTTTTTCACTTTTCACTATATATGATCGATTACAGGTACATGAAAAGCTTTAAAATTGCGGTAATAAGAGGACATTAAAAAAATGCAAGCAAAATAAACTCTCAAACCCTTTGCTTATCTATCTTGACTCTTGTATTTCTCCATTTCTTGATTCGAGGAATCTGCGTCTTTTAGCTTTGAGGAAGTTGCAGCAGATGCAGAAAGCAAGTCAGCTTGTGCCTTGATAACTGCGGTTAATTCTGAGAAATATTTTATTTCTTGCTCTATGGAAACTATTAGTGCATCCAGCTTCCTTGTGATATCATCATCCCACATCTTACGCTCTTCTTCCTGCTTTCAGTATTCCTCTTTTCGCTTGCTCTCTATTTCAGCCAACTGCAGCTTCATGGACTCATCCCTTATCTCTTCCCCCTTTTTGACAATATCAAACACATGAGCCAAATGTTGATCCAGTCGATGATCTATCTCTTGTCTCAGAGCATTATAGGGTAGAAGGTCTGTGGCGACAGAGCTAGGATTCGGAGACAGGATTCTTTCAAATGTAGTAAGCGCTCTGGAGTCGTCATGGGTTTGACTCTTTGAGGTAGTAGTGGAAGTCTCAGGTTGAGGTAGATGTTGATCCGTTGTTGCCTCTTTCTCCTTCTGTGTAGAAGCGGCTGCTGCTGCCTCATGTCTAGCCTTTTCAGCAGCCCCCTCTGCTTCCTTTCTAAGTGCATCAGCAGTTGCAGTCCACTTGTGTTTTCAGCTCAGAAGCTTCTTCCTCTAATCTCTTGAGCTCAGCAGCTTCTTCCTCTTTTCGCTTGAGCTCAGCGGCTTCTGTCTCTTGCTTTTGGTTTAGCTCTGCTACTGTTTCTTCTTCACGCTGCTCACGTTCTAGCTCAGTAGCCTCTGCTTCTCTCCTGATTCTCTCTTCTTCCTCTCCGTGTAGCCGCTCCATCTCCTGTGCTTCTTCATCTTCAAGGTCCAGGAGTTCCAATTGAATATCATCAATCTGTGAGTTCAGCCATCTTTGAATATTTTGTACGTTTACAAGCTTTTCACGATTCTCATTTATCCTGCGACGGACATGCTGAAGGTGTGTTTCACCTGTTCCCCGTACAACAATGGCTAAAAGACCCAATCTTTTTGTAAGAAGTTCTAGTAATGTCAGTCTTTTGACCGTTCGGTCAGCTGGAGCTTCAGCAGGTTTCAGAACTGGCTCCTCTACTGTGGTAATTTCCTGTTGAGGAAGTGGCTCTTGATTTGGAACAATTTCCACTTGCAGACTCTGACTGTCAGTTTCTTTAACTGGTGTTTCCGGAATTGTTCCCACTATTTTGTACTGTCGGAAGATGGTGAGGGAGTGAACGGTTGTCAATGAGAAGATTCTTTATCTAAGGGAGACGGACTTTTGAGATCCACAATAGGTACTGTTCCATGTATTGTATTTTCGTCACGATCTTCAACATGCTTGCCCTTCTTACTATTTTCTCTTTCTTCTTCCAGGATACGTGTTAACACTAATCGCTGATGCGTTGCAAAAAGCAACACTTAGTCAAGTAAAATTTATCAATCCAAGGTACTTTTCAACTTCACCCTATAGAATACTCCCCTACTTGAATGGAATGTTTATAGTTAGGCAAAACATAAATCGTTGAGCAATCCACTCTAATGTAGCTAACCCCTTGTCACGGCGAGTTAACCGCAGATGATCCTGGTAATCTCAAATTGTGATGTCAACTCAATTTAATTTAGATTGAATTGTGATGTAAACTCAATTTAATTCCTATTAGATTGAGCAATCCAATCTAATATAGCTAACCCCTTGTCACGGCGAGTTAACCGCAGATGATCCTAGTAGTCTCAAACAGTCACGTTATCGATCCCTAGTCCACTCCTTCTAGAACGTAGATTATTACCCTATGACCTCTTTCCGCACAAGGATTGGATTTAGAATCATATGAATTCACACTATTCGCGACGATTCCACCTGCGTGTTGGCTGAAGTGTTCACATCAAAATCCACCTATGTTGGCTATTACCTACACCTAGGTGATTGGGGATAAGATCTAGTGTGATTCAAGCTCTCAAAGGAAGGTAAGTATTCAACATTCAATCTCACTTTCACACATTATCAATCCAAACAACACTCACAAGGAATTTAGTTCTCCATACCTTCCAAATTGTTCAATACAAGATAAAATGAAAGACAATCCATTACAAACTTGAAAGGTGAATTGATTTCTTCCCCAATTGTTGCCCTTGCACTTGATATACCATTGCTCTTCTCTAATCTCCACCAATTAGTTGTAGATCTTCCTCTTGATCCACTAGGATTGGAATGGAATGAGAATGGAAGATGGAATTTGGGAGAATTTCTAACTTGATCTAATGAAATTTTGGCAAAAGTTTTTTAAAAACTCGGAATTCCCCCTTTTATCGATGAGCAAACAGAGCCTCAGATCGCCCGGGCCAAGGTAGGATCGCTCGGGAAAGCTCGGAAACTGAAATAACTGCCAAGATTTGTTCTGGCTCAGCTAAGCCAAGTTGTCTCGATCGAGCGAGCTCTTTGAAGGTTGTGGCTCGGCCGAGCACTACAGGACTGGCCGAGCAGCCCTCTGTCCGTCGTGGCTCTACCGAGCCAGACTCAGCTCAGCCGAGCCTGCCCTCTAAAGATTGGATTGCTCTGTTTTCTGCTCTGCTCGATCGAGCCTGGCTTCCTTTGATTCCTAGCTCGGACGATTTTCCTCCAAAACTAAGCCGAAAATGCTGCTTTATGCTTAAAACTCAACCTACACCATCCAAAACACGAAAACACAACAAAAGAACAACAAAAATATATGATATGAGAGTAAAATGGCCTCAAACATGCATGCTCACACATCGAAATATAGGTCATTTTACGCACATATCATAATCCCCCAAACTTGAACCTTTGATTATCCTCAATCAAAAAAAAGTAAAGTCGTTAATCTACCTCGGAAAGTACCTCATAGCTCATCAAGTTGATCTTAGCATGTTCAAGTAAAATTATATTATCACCTAATTTTGTGACAAAGTTAATGCTAAGGACATGAACCACTCATCGAAAATGGATACAAGAAAAGAAAGCACTCCCTCACGTGTTTAGGGAGGATGAGATTCACTCAATCACAAGATATCGAGCTTGATTTCCATAGGCTTGCATCCATTCTCACCACTATACTACAATGAGTTAGTTTCTAGAATCAAAAAGGTCTTTTCGAGGGTTAGAATGTGGTTAACTAATAGGTGGGTGGTTTTGGGCCAAAGTGACTAAACTTCTCAATTTCCCAAAACCCCCAATCTTGTTCTCTTCGAACCACTTCAAACCCGAGGCTTATTCATTTCATAACACTTTTTTTTCTTTCCTTTTTCTCTTTTCTCTTTTCTTCTTTCCTTTTTTTTCTAACACCATCATTCATTCATTTCATGGGTGCCTCTCTTTCTTTTCAAACACTTGCACCAAAAATTTTGTTGGTGCCCAAATTTTCATGGATTTAAATCAATACTTTATTTCATGCCTTTCATGCCTCAACATTTTCTTATTTCTTCTCTTTTTTTTTTAATTTCCTAGCACCATCATTCATTCATTTCATGAGTGCCTCTCTTTCTTTTCAAACACTTGCACCAAAAAATTTTGTTGGTGCCCCAATTTTCTAAGATTCAAATCAATCCTTTATTTCATGCCTTTCATGCCTCAATACTTTCAACATCACAAATCAATCAATCCCCAACCCAACTCTCATCACTGTATTCACCCTCATACACTCTTTCCCCCCAACTTGATTCGAATCATATCAAAGAAGATTCACCAATAAAGCTCAATCACGGGGGTCAAAGATACGAAAGGCAAATTAATGATAAAAACCACCTTATACTCCCGGTGTGAAAGGTAGAACTAAGAATCGATGGCCTAATATCATTTTCTAGTTACTCACTCATGCCAATAGATAGAGAACGGATACAAGTTCTAGATTTCGTACTCTCAATCTTGCCACTCACAATCGATAAAAATATGACAATATCAAAGCTCAAACCTCACAGCCTTTTGTTAAGTCCTATGCATTAACTAAACACAAAACTCGGCAATTCAAAAGTTAAACTTAAAACATGCTTTGAAAACTAGATTCCGCCCTATCATTGGTTGAGGTAAACATCAAACTTCACTAAGTACATCATGATTAAATCTCAAGCCTCGTTTGGGTACATCACACACACACAAGCACACAACAACCAACAAACAATCTACATGCAATGACACTAATTGGCAGGAGAAACGATAGAATGCGTTACCCATCAGTAGCCATGATCGAACCGCTTCTCCAATGCCTTATTTGTACCTACTCAATATCAACACAAACACCACCAAACAATTGAGCATAAAACAAACCAATAAAGCTCTCATTTCCACCAAACTTTCCACAAACCAACAATCAACAAAAATAAAAACAATATCCACTATCTCCACCATACAAACCAAACCATTCAACATATCCACAAACCAAGCAAAATATGAAGTATAAAATCATGCAAGCTCGCTAATAATTCCATCAAAACATAACATTCAATCATTAAAATCAAACATCCATATTCCAAATTCAAACATCCAAGTTAAATCTCATCAAACAGCAACTAAACTAATAAGCAAAGTAAAGAGATAGAGGAGGAGAATGAACCAAGGCACCAACTACCGGCACATCCCCCCAAACTTAGTCAAGTGAGACTAACTTTGCAAAAGGTAGGCGGTGTGTCATCACTCCTCATGATCCTGCGGAGGCTGGTCAATGTGACAATGCTGACATGGAATAGGAATCTCCTCCTCACACCGAGCAACAATCAATCTAATAACATCCAAACGAGCTTCAGAACTCATCAACAAATTAGATCGATCCCGCAAATCATCAACTTCAGTCAGTTCGCAGTTAGGCACTTCGATTCCCATATCCCCAAATTTGTAAAAATAACATTCTCGAAACTTAGACGGAACCAAAAATGCTTTAGCAGCCAATGTAGTAGTATTGAGAAACAGCCCAAGAGCAAAGTCACAAAACACATCAACACCAAAGTATTCAAATAAAGGCATCAACATACCACCACCACAAATAAGTGAAATCTAAGACTTAAAGGTGTTATTCCAACTTTCCATCAACCAACCACCAATTGAAAATTCCTTTCCATGCAATAAAGCAAACAGAAATTGAAAATCGAACTTACCAACAATGCCAGACCCATTAAAACCACAAGACCATCCCTCTATCATGTGATGAAGATACTGGATAACGGGATTCTTAATCAAAGACGACCTACAGGACTTAACATCAAAATCATCCAAAGTTTTAATTCCAGAAATCGACTCCCAAATTCAAAAGGATCAAGTTCTTCAAAATTACACACAGATTCCTCCGAACACCCAAATATTCTATCAATTTCTTGCCTACTCAAGAAAAATTCCTGACCTTCGAGTTTGAATTTTACCAGTACCGGAAGACCATTTGCACTCCATGTAACCCGTACCGAAGCCAAGAATTCTCTTGTCAGCCTCATGTATGCCGGCCATTTCCCATAGAGCAATTTTCGCCATCCAATGCCATTAAACAAATTCCAAACATCCTTCTTCATACCCAGTGCTTCTAAAGTTTCCTAGCATATGTAGCTAGTTCCAACAACTTGCCTTCTTGCTAAATTCACGTACCTTGCAAATTCTTCATCATCAAAACCTTCTGGGCGGCAAATTGAGGAGGAAGAAACTCCACATGCGCGATTGCTAGCCATAGATGAAATTAAAAGATGAGATTCACACAAATCTAAGAAACCATATGTTAGAGAAAATTTGCAAAGTGAAATCACGATCGAAATGAAGATGGGGAAAAATGGGCATGAAAACCCTTCTTATTTCTGCGTGCTGCTCGACCGAGCAGAAGATGGCTCGACTGAGTGATGCCTCTGTCCGAGCCAAGGCAGGGCTACGGTCAGGCTCGGCCGAGCCATGTCTCGCTCGACCGAGCAACACCTCTGAACCGCCAAATTTTTGAATTTTCGTTCGCATTTCCATGCTCGGGCAATCCATGTTGTTCCCGGACAAGATCTCTTTCTATTTGCTGCACTTTTCTTGCACCATTCCGAGCTCTTCGCCTCCCCACTTCTCCGATCACACCAAAAATTGTAAGTCAGTAGAACAACCAACAATCAAAAATCCTTCAACAATAACAACCAAAACATCAAGCTCACAAAATCAATTAACCAATATTTATTCAAAACATGAAAATAACCAAAATGTAAAAATCATTGGGTTGCCTCCCAACAAGCGTTTTCTTAACGTTGATAGCTCGACGACCTTACCTCAATTTTCAATCATGATCAAAAGGTGCGGAACCCGAACTCATACCTTGTTCATTTGACCATTGCTCCTCCGAAAAGAACAACTTCCTTCTAGCACTATGAGGTGGATCACTATCCACTCTAGATTTCTTCATCCTCCTTTGGTCACGCTCAACATAGTCCCCCGGATCGTCATTCTCTTAATTTTATTCACCCACAAGGTTTAATCCTAGATCAACCACATCATTTAACCTCTTCTTCTTACCAACTTTTTCAACCTCAAACTCATTCAAGCTTCTCGGAGGTAAAGAAAAGACAAGCGCCTTCCCACAACATCTAAAGGTAAGCTCACCATGCTTCATATCGAATAAGGCATCGACCGTGTGCAAAAATGACCATCCAAAGATCAATTTTATTTCACTTTTATTCCTCATATCAACCACAAGGAAATCCCCCAGAAATGTAAATGTCAAAATCTCCATGTGTACATCCTCCACAATCCCACGTGGGCAAAATAGAGCATGATTCGCCATTTGTAAGACTTGGCTTGTGGGATTAAGATCTCCGACATCCAATTCCTTGTATAAGTCCCACGACATTACATTCACGCTAGCTCCGGAGTCACACAAAGCCTTTTCAATGCTTACATCTCCAATTTTGCACCCAATAACAAATCCTCCAGGATCTTCCTTTTTCGCTAGCAATTCTCTTCTCTTCTTGTTCATTTCTTCCCAAGTCGAATGATTCACCATCCGGAACTATTTCAACTCCAACATGCTCATCTAACAATGGCACACGTTCAATCTCTTCCGGTAGTGGCATCTCTATATCTCATTTCCTCACATAGTCAAAGAAGTGAACATCTTTAGTTTGATCCTATTTTTTTCTTCAACTTTCTCATCTTCAACCATCTTCACTTCTTCATTCGCCACATTTGATTCTCCTTCCAACTCCACACTTTCAACCTTGGGAGTCATCACATGTAATCTCTCATCTAATCGATTCTCTCCATTAACCATGTTGCAACTTTTCTTTTGTATGACTTCGGTGTCACATGGAAATTTCCCAGCTTGGTGTTTGCCTGGATCTCTGCGAACATTCCGTCATACTTCTCAAACCTTTTATCCATTTCCTCATTCAGATTTCTCCTTATCTCTTGATTGACATATCTATGACTTCCCCCAGCATAACCTCCTTGGCTACTACTCCCCCCTCCTTCTAATTGCATTGGAGGGTTAAGAGCGTTATTGGGATTTGCATAAGAGAAGTTGGGGTGAAACAGGTTGGAGGGATGGTAGTACATTTTTCTCGATGGATTGTATTGAGGTTGATTGTTGTACCCCATTCGTTGGTTGACAAAATTCACATTTTCCGGGTAAGCCTCCTCATGCTTAATCATCATCATATCCTCTCTTCTACCCCCCGAAGTAGATAATGCATCAAGCTTTCTTTGCATGGCAGCTATTTGTTCTTTGAAATCCTCATTTTCCTTGGCATTGTTCACCGACTTCACCGGTCTATAATCTTTTCTTTCCCTAGGCCATTGAAAACTATTTCTGCCATCTTTTCAATCGTTCACTATGCTTCTGCTTCCTCTTGGTCAAGGAAAGCACCGCTCAATGAGGCGTCCATCATCACCTTAGTGTAATAATTCACTCCCCCATAAAACTGACAAATTTGCTGGCTTCGGGAAAGGCCATGCCTAAGACATTTACAAAGAAGCTCACGAAATCGATCTCATGCTTCATAAAATGATTTGTCATATCTCTGCCCAAAAGATGTTATATTAGCTCGCCTCTTCAATGTCAAGCTAGGCGGAAAGAACTTGAACAAGAATTTTTCTCGTAGTTCATCCCATGTAGCAATGTTCAACTTATCCAACCCTTCAAACCAATTTCTTGCTCCATCGCGCAAGGAAAATGAAAACAGCCGCACCTTATTTGATCTTGGGGAACTTGATTAATTTTTATCTTATCCGTGATCTCCAAGAATCTTGATATGTGGATGTTTGGATCCTCCGTAACATGCCCCCTGAATTGGTTATTTTGGGTCATCTGCACGAGCTATGGTTTGATCTCAAACTGAATTGTATTAACTCCTAACTGGAATCCTTCGATTGTCAGTCCCCCTTGCGGTCTAAACAAATTTTGGAGCGGTCTTCATGGTCCATTTCTCTCATTCATCATTGCTTTCATAAGCTCAAGTTGCCTCACCAAATCCTCAATTCTCACCGTATCCTCACCATGGTTATCCTTTTCAAACTCAAATTCAATATTATCTCTCATTTGTCGAAACTTCCTCTCTTCAAGCTCACGAGCTTTGGATCTAGTTATCATATACTACCTACGAATTCCACAAAAGTCAATTACAAGACCAATACAAATCAACAAGCAAACAAATCAAGAATAAATATTACACAAGAACTAAACTTCATACAAACAAATGATCAAACACCTAACATACCACATCCATACTTTCAACAATATCCATAGACCTACTAAAAACAATCCCCGGAAACGGTGCCAAAAACTTGATGCGTTGCAAAAAGCAACACTTAAGTCAAGTTAAATTTTATACATCCAAGGTTCTTTTCAACTTCGCCCTATAGAATACTCCCTACTTATATGGAATGTTTGTAGTTAGTCAAAACATAAATCGTTGAGTTTTTGTATTAGCTAGGCAAAAACAATAACTAAGCTAAGCATAAATGAAGTAAACACAATAACTATCATATTGAATAGAAACTTTTTAGAACAATCAATCAAACTTTCCAAACTAGGTAGATGAAGTAACAAGTGCAATCAAATGAGATAAGAGTGAGTGTTGTGTGGGAAATCTAATGTGTTCAATTTAGATCGAATTGTGATGTAAACTCAATTTAATTCCTATTAGATTGAGCAATCCACTCTAATGTAGCTAACCCCTTGTCACGGCGAGTTAACCGTAGATGATCCTAGTAATCTCAAACAGTCACGTTATCGATTCCTAGTCCACATGATAAGCTCATTATTTTACTCACTTATCTATATTATTTTCTACTATTGTATGTAGTTTTGTTGAGTTTATATATATATATTCTATGCATGAGTCTATATTAGGTGGTATTATGCGCATTTTGGTGTTTTTGTAGGGTTTTAGGTCTAAGTTCACGAGAAATCCGTTCCGAAAGCAGTGACGTGTAAGAGTTGATGGATTTATATACTGAAAGCATTTTGATTGGTATATTATGTACAAGATTTATTGGTTAATATACTGGTAATCATAATTGTTGTATGTTTACATTGGGAGGTGGGGCCATATCATGGAGGAGTGCAAAGTAGAAGTGCATTGCGGACTCCACCATGGAAGCTGAATATGTGGCAGCTTCTGAAGCTTCGAAAGAAGCGGTATGGTTTCGAAACTTCCTTCTGGAGTTGGACGTGATTCCTCAGCTACCCAGAACCATCACGGTGTATTGTGATAACTCGGGAGCTGTGGCTAATTCTAAGGAACCACGAACTCACAGAGCAACAAAATACATTGAACGAAAGTACCATATTATACGAGAAATCGTAGCAAGGGGTGATGTGCTGATAGAGAAAATTTATAGGAAAGATAATCTAGCGGATCCATTCACAAAAGCTCTGCCACAGAAGGTTTACGAGATGCATGTACGTAGCCTTGGGCTGAGGGCAAAGCCAGCCACGTGGAATGCTTGATGTAATGGCTAGTTTAGTTTAGACGCGTTATACTCTGGAAAGAAAATGTATAATGCTTTGAGTATAAGTGGGAGATTGATGGATTTATATACTGAAAGCATTATGATTGTTATATTATGTACAAGGTTTATTGGTTAATATACTGGTAATCATAATTGTTGTATGTTCATCTCCTGTCTGAATTAACAAACATGTGTCGCAAACACAATTATCCTCTTATCTCGTCGATAGGGAGATCATACGGTGTGTAGAAGATCACGGAAGATCATATGGATCGTTTGACCTAGCGAGATATAAATAGTCATCACAGCTGAGACAGTTCCAGGATAAACTGTCGGTGTAGGCTGCAGCATATGCGGATAAGCATCTTATCTTGAATGTCTTGGTATGCTGGTGTGGGGCACACATTGATGAGGACCTAAGTCAAGATCGATTCTTTTATCTGACATTAAAAGAATCTAGATCTCTATGACTCGATGGAATCTTAAGCCTATATGAGGATACAGAAGTGTACATACATTGTATATCACTTTGAGTTGTAGGGAAGGTTCTAGTTGAACCTGTACATCTGCAGTCTTGGGTGATATCAATTTGTGTATGACTGTCTGGTATCTGAACTAGGTAACCACATCCAGTATAGGATGGTGACATTCCCTGAACAGCTCAAAAGGTTCGTTATGCTAAAGTACTGCAGGCTGATTAAGTTCAAGCATAAGTGAAAAGGTTTGAGTAGATTGATTCAGGAATTAAAGATGTTAATTAATTAAATAGCTTGTCCGAGCTTAAATTAATTAACGAATGTCTGTAACCTTAAATGTGGGGATAAACCGAGTCCAATGCAACCCGTTCCTCAAAACGTGGTAGCAAAAAGGTAGGACAGTATTGTTTCTCTGGTGGCATGAATCAATATTAATTAATTAATTATATTCTGGGTTGAATATGGGAATTAATTAATTGATAGGCCTTATTTTCTATTCGCATTCTGGTCCCTGGTCTGGCCCATGATAACTCAAGCCCAATAGGAGCCTAGAATTTCCTATAAATAGGCCTCAGTTCCTCAGATCTCAACACACCTACACCACACAAGATCATAAGTTGCACACAGCAAACCAGTATTTGGGAGCTGTAAGTGATCGACTAAGATCTGAGAACGAGGAGGAAATTCAGCTTTTCAACCGGGCAAGGGATCTGATAGATAATCTTCACCAGATTTTCAGATCGAGTTGGGATCAAGATCAGAAGATCAGATCAGGAGGATTTTTCTTCTTCTCTCTCCTCTTATTTTCGAAAATTTTCATTTATTTTCTATAGATTAATTTCCTCAATCTGTTAGGAAATTAAATCTTTGTGCGTGGGAAAGATCAAAGGGCATCTCCGCGCACGCGTTCTTCAGAGTTCATCAATCTAGGTATTCCGCATAACCTTCTTATGCATAATAATATAGGAGCATGCTAGGATTGTTCATATGCATAGCAATTTATTTTTGATATTCCAATTAACGATCCTTGGCAAACGGACTTCATGATTCAGTTCACGAATCCCTTCAAGAGTAGCAGTAAAGATTTCTTCCACAAGAGGAATTTGGGCTATTGGTACATGGAAATGGATGATGCTTTGAGTTAGCTCTCCAACGCAACTGGAATCGGGTCAATCGAAGTTCGGGAGAGGAAGTTATGGCCAAAATCGTGAGACCGCACAGGAGGGACGAGAAGCTGCATCAACAGACGCCAATCAGCATCGATCGACGCCGACCAAGAAGCCACGTCGATCAACAAGGATTGGCCACGATCGACACGAATGTGTCTGCTGGAGCGAAAATTCGATTAAAATCGGATTTATTCATATCTTTAACCCTTGATTTGATAGGATACATATCCACCCCTATAAATAGCTTATTAAATTCAATTTTTCAGTATGCATTATCATAGTATTCAGTTTTTAGAGTTTGAAGACTTGGGAAACACGAAACCCTTTATTTTTCTTGTAAGTTCTTTACTTTTATGCAACTTAATATGTTTTCTTTTGAATTTCTATCGGCGATGAGTGGCTAGAAACCCTAGCGGGTTCTAGGGGTTGAAATTATTATGGATGCATGTTAGGATTAATTAATTAGGTTCATGATTCCTGTGCTTATTTCATAATTCTAGATTAATTCAAGGACCGAGAGGTGACGATTGATTTAGATGTCTAGCTATTTATAGAAGGACCGAGAGATGAATATTAATAGTGGGATGAGGAATGCATGATACTATCTACACTATCCAAACAGGTGTACTAGATGTAGGAATTGAACTGATTTGCTTATCGGATTGACTAATTTGGTGTACTTTGAGACCCAGCGGAGATAGTCACTAATTAGTAATCTAGGTTATATTTTCCAAACAAGAAAATATAGCATTGTTGCAGTATTCCACCTGTTAAATTAATTGGTTCCTACATGTCATCCATAATAAGAATTCTTCCCTAGAATCTGTGTTCTTTTAAATTGGCTTTCAAAACTACTTTAATTTTTCGTATTGTTCTCTTTACTTTTATAAAACCAAACCCTGATTTTGAATTCCTCAAACAATGAATTTTAGGATCATAGCTAGTATATAGGATAGTTTCCCAATACAATTCCCCTGGATCGATAACCTTAGAGTTAACAAATTTATTTGCCACTATTCTATAATTAATCTGTTAGAAATAACAGTGATCAAATCGGCGCCGTTGCCGGGGAATTGTTAGATTTTATCTTGTTACTAGTTCATTCTAGGATTTGCTTGTTTGAGTTTTATTTTATGTACGTGTGCGTGTGTGAGTTTTTGTTTGTGCATTCCACGTCGATCGACGCCCCTTACGTCGATCGACGCTGTCCACTTTCTTGCATCGATCGACGTGACACCCACGTCGATCGACGCCGAACTGATATCTACCTATTTCCTGTGGAGGTGCATGAACACACGAGCCAAAGGAAAAACACTCGAGGCCTTTGTCCCTAAAATTGAAGCAACCTGCAAGAAAATCAAAAAGAAAGGAAAAAAACAACAACGAGAGATGGCTGAGAATCCTGAAGCACCTCTACAAAACATGACTCCCGAGGAGCAGTGGCAATTTGTGAATGAAGTACAGCAGCTGAGAGCACAACTGCAAGCAGCCCAGGCTACTCAGGCAGAGCAAGCTGCAAGACTGGCAGAGTTGAACGATAGGCTAGTGGTGATCCCGCAAAGGTCCATCTTGGATCGATTTCTTCCACAGCAAGCAGAGGCCGGATTCAGAGCTGGCATTGATGCCAACAACTTTGAGCTACGCACAGGCCTTATTCAAATGGTGCAGCAAAACCAGTTTGGGGGGAGAGCTGTAGAAGATCCATATACCCACCTCAACCAATTCATCGAGGTGTGTAACACTGTGAAGCAGAACAGAGTAACCCAAGATGTGATCAGGATGTGACTGTTGTCGTTCTCACTCAGAGACGAGGCACGGTCTTAGTTTGCTGGACTGGATAAGAATCAGATCGGGACATGGGAGGAGCTTTGAGCAGAGTTCCTTACCAACTACTTCCCACCGAGCCTGCTGCTGAAGAGGAAAGCTGCCATTACTACTTTCAAGCAAATGTATGACGAGTTGCTTTACGAGGCCTGGAAGAGATACAAAGTGCTTCTACGACTCTGTCCTGGACATGGCATCGATCTGGAGATGAAACTGTGTCATTTTTATGAGAAGGAGCTGGTTGATGCATCTGCTGGAGGGATACTGATGAAGAAGAGTGGTGCAGAAAGTATGAGGTTGCTTGCAGACATGGCGCTGAATAGCCACCAATGGCCAACTCATAGGCAGCTACCAGTCAAAGCAGTCGAGACAAAGCCAGAATTCGACGTGGTCGCTGAGGTGAAAAAGCTCCGGGAGGAGATTGAAAAATTGGGCACATCACAAGTTGCAGCTGTTGCAGAGCCAAGCATGGCCATAGTACCCGTGGAGGCCGACTACATCAACAGCGGTGCAAGCAGTTCGTCTGGAACTGTCGGTACGGAGGTGAACTACATTGGCGGTGGTTATCACAATAACTACCGAGGCAATCAAGGGTATCAGTACAACCATGGGCGATCTCACCCTGGTTTTTCCTATGCCAACCCTTCTGCTGCAGAACACCCTCCGCCTGGTTTCGATGTAGGTACTGGAGGAGAGATAGTTGAAAGGAAGAAATCCGAGCTAGAGGAGACGCTCAAGAAATTCATCAAGAGCTCGGGTAACCGGTTTGGGAAAGTAGAAACCGAGGTGAAGGGAATGGCAAACCACATGCAGCTGATGACGAAACATCTTCAGATGATGGACACACAATTGAGCCACAATTGAGCCAGATTGCCACCACACTCAGCAACCAACACAATCCGGGACAGCTTCTGAGTACGATAGAGGTGAACCCCGCAAGGGAAAAGTCGGTGAAGGCCATTACTCTGAGGTCTGGGACGAGCTACAAGGGTCCCGAGATGGTTGTGAATGATTCTGGAGGCGAAAAGAAGCAAAACTGTGCAGGAGATGAATCCACGTCGATTGACGGACCTGCCACGTCGATCGATGCAGAAGATAGAGGCCCGTCGATCGACGCTAAAGTCTGTTCCAGCCGAAAAGGTAAAGAAGTCTGAAGATCAACCCCCGCCTTTGCCTTTCCCACAGAGGTTCGCGAAGCAAAGAGAGGACGAGAAGTTCTCTTGATTTGTGGAGAATCTAAAGAAGGTCAGCATCAACATCTCGCTGATCGAAGCATTAAAGGAGATTCCGGGGTACATGAAGTACCTCTGGAAACTGATGAGTGGAAAGAAGCAGTTCGTGGAGAACGAGACGGTGAAGATCCACGAACAGTGTAGCCTGCTACTTCAAAAGCAGGTGCCCATCAAGAGAAGCGATCCTGGATGCTTCTCTATTCCGGTTGAGATTGGGGGACACACATTCAAGAGAGTACTATGTGATATTGGGGCCAGTATCAACCTGATATCGTACTCCATCTACAAGCGTCTCAACATCGGAGAGATGAGGCCCACCACGATCACCCTACAGATGGCGGACCAGTCTGTGTCCCGCCCGAAAGGTATACTAGAGGATGTGCTCATTCGCGTGGGCCATCTCATTTTTCCTGCAGATTTTGTGGTGCACGAGATGAAGGAGGACGAGAACATGCCCATGTTCTCGGGGCGTGAGTTTCTCGACACTAGCGCCGCTCTCATTGACTGTCGAGGCGGCAAGATCACACTCCGGGCGAACGATGAAAAGATCACCTTTGTGATCGACAAGAGGAAGAAGAAAGTGGAGTGCAATCGAATCTCCACTATTGACGGAGGAGATGAATCTGAAGAGGAAGAAGAAGCTGCCATCGAATGGGAGCAAGGAAACGGAGGGTGAATCTGTCAACTACGCCGCCTTTTTCTGAGCTCACCACCATTATCAAGGATCGGAAGGTTTACATGGTGGATTCCAAAGGTCGGCGAGTCTGGACCCGACCTCCTTGGCAGTGATTTGAGGTATCGTCGAGCTGCGATGTTAAATCAAGCACTTGTTGGGAGGTAACCCAACATTTTCTGTAATTTCTTTTTAATTTTTGTTGTTTTTATTTTATTTCGAATTTCCATTATTTTCCATTAACAATTATTTTTCAGTTAATTATTAAAAAAAATTTGGAGATAACTCGACGTCGATCGACGCAGCCTGGCGTCGATCGACGCCGAGCAGCCCAGCGTGATACACTTCGATCCTCAACGGGATCGGCAAGAAGGCTTCACGTCAATCAACGCGAAGTGCCAGCTGCAACAATTCATGCCAAGCAATATTCGAAGACTCAGGGGGATAAAAAGTGGATGTCTGAGATCCACTACCAGGTATCGTTCCCTCTTTTGTCTGATTTTCAAACTTATTCCACTCTTCGAGTTGGAAATAAGTTTGGGGGGATGTGGACAAGAGATGGAACATTCTATCTTTTATTTATTTTGCTTTTCGTACTTAATTTTTTCCTTAAATTTTAAAATTTTGTTCTATTTTGTGGGGAAATTTTTTGAGTTTTGATATAACCCGAATGAGATTATGAGAGTAAAATCGATTGAGGGTTGAGTTTGAGTTGATTGTGATTGTGGTTAGATGCCTATGAATGTAGAATATCGCATGATAGGATTAATTTGACACTTATGCTTGCATGATGATTGAGCTGATTTGAAATTGACTGTGGAATAAAATTTTTGAACCCTTGTGTGAGAGATTTGAGCCTTTAATTCGTTGGATGTGAGATTCACATGTGTGTTTTTATTTCTCTAGAACTTGCCTATTTTCTGTGTTGAGACTGCATAGTGTGCACAAGTTTAGGAAATGATCTTAGGCCATCTTTGATAGCCCAATTCCCTAAACATTGTCCCTTCACATTGAATTTTCCCTAGTTAGCCACTTTTGAGCCTATACAAAATTTTTCTTTCCTTGTCCATGAGCTTAAGAAAAAGTTATGGTTTCCTCTTGTCTATAAGAGATGGTGGTGAATAAGGGTGGAATGATTGTGAGATGGAGATAAGAAAATATAAATTAGTGGTGAAAAGATGTGTGAAAAAGAAGCTCAAAGCAAAATAATTAGAATTCTCATAAGCTCTCTGAAAAGAAAAGAATACAAAAAATTATGAGCATAAGAGATTCAAAATGAGCTAGAAAAAAAAAAAAGAGGTTGTCTGTTTGTTGATATAATTGAGGAGAAGGTTGGATGATGAATAGATGGTGGTTGCATTGGTTGAGAATGATCAACTCAATTTAATTTAGTTACTTGGCCAAATTTTCCCTACCCTTCACAAACAGCCAACATTACAACCTATTGAAAGTCCTTTTTGATTCTAGACTTGTGTGCACATTCTAGCAGTGGAGATATTAGAAAATTTGCAAGCCTATGGTAGAAATTTCTTCATACATGTTGTTGAGTGCTTTCATCTATATCTTAAACACTTGAGAGTTGAGCGATACACTTCATGTGAGTTCTTCCACTGTTGATGAATTTTCCGTCTCTTTCAATTTGCTTGTGTGTAGTAGATTTTTGATTCTTGACTGTGATGAATCTTGTGAGGCATTGCACTTTAATCGCATGATCTTTTGATTTCTTTCTTGCCTATTGATTGAGGACAATCAAACGTTCAAGTTTGGGGGGTTTGATAAGCTAATTATTTTACTCACTTATCTATATTATTTTCTACTATTTTATGTAGTTTTATTGTGTTTATATATATATTCCATGCATGAGTCTATATTAGGTGGTATTATGCGAATTTTGGTGTTTTTGTAGGGTTTTAGGTCTAAGTTCACGAGAAATCCGTTCCGGAAGTAGTGATGTGTAAGAGTAGCAGTGAAGATTTCTTATACAAGAGGAATTCGGGCTATTGGCACATGGCTATGGATGATGCTTTGATTTAGCTCTCCAACGCAACTGGAATCGGGTCAATCGGAGTTCGGGAGAGGAAGTTATGGCCAAAATCGTGAGATCGCGCAGGAAGGGCGAGAAGCTGCGTCGACAGACGCCAATCAGCATCGATCGACGCCGACCAAGAAGCCACGTCGATCGATGTGGATCAGCCACGATCGACGCGAATGTGTCTGCTGGAGCGGAAATTCGATTTAAATCGGATTTATTCATATCTTTAACCCTAGATTTGATAGGATACATATCCACCCCTATAAATAGCTTATTAAATTTAATATTTCAGTATGGATTATCATAGAATTCAGTTTTTAGAGTTTGAAGTCTTGGGAAACAAGAAACCCTTTATTTTTCTTTTAAGTTCTTTACTTTTATGCAATTTAATATGTTTTCTTTTGGATTTCTATTTGCGATGAGTGGCTAGAAACCCTAGCGGGTTCTAGGGGTTGAAATTATTATGGATGCATGTTAGGATTAATTAATTAGGTTCATGATTCTTGTATTTATTTCATAATTCTAGATTAATCAAGGACCGAGAGGTGACGATTGATTTAGATGTCTAGCTATTGATAGAAGGACCGAGAGGTGAATATTAATAGTGGGATTAGGAATGCATGATACTATCTACACTATCCAAACAGATGTACTAGATGTAGGAATTGAACTGATTTTGCTTATCGGATTGACTAATTTGGTGTACTTTGAGACCGAGCGGAGATAGTCACTAATTAGTAATCTAGGTTATATTTGCCAAACAAGGAAATATAGCATTGTTGCAGTATTCCACCTGTTAAATTAATTGGTTCCTACATGTCATCCATAATAAGAATTCTACCTTAGAACTGTGTTCTTTTAAATTGGCTTTCAAAACTACTTTAATTTTCCGTATTGTTCTCTTTACTTTTATAAAACCAAACCCTGATTTTGAATTCCTCAAACAATGAATTTTAGGATCATAACTAGTATATAGGATAGTTTCCCCATACAATTCCCCTGGATCGATAACCTTAGGGTTTACAAATTTATTTGCCACTATTTCTATAATTAATCTGTTAGAAATAACAGTGATCACCACTCCTTCTAGAACGTAGATTATTGCCCTATGACCTATTTTCGCACATGGATTGGATTTAGAATCATATGAAATCACACTATTCGTGACGATTCCACCCGCGTGTTGGCTGCAGTGTTTACGTCAAAAACCACCTATGTTGGTTATTAACTACACATAGGTGATTGGGGATAAGATCTAGTGTAATTTAAGCTCTCATAGGAAGGTAAACATTTAACATTCAATCTCAATTTCACACATTATCAATCCAAACAATACTCACAAGGAATTTAGTTCTCCATACCTTACAAATTGTTCAATACAAGATATAATTAAAGACAATCCATTACAAACTTGAAAGGTGAATTGATTTCTTCCCCAATTGTTGCTCTTGCACTTGATCTACCCTTGCTCTTCTCTAATCTCCACCAAATTGTTGTGGATCTCCCTCTTGATCCACTAGGATTGGAATGGAATGAGGATGGAAGATGGAATTTGGGAGAATTTCTAACTTGATCTAATGAAATTTCGGCAAAAGTTTTTTAAACACTCAGAATTCCCCCTTTTATAGACTAGTAAACAGAGCCTCGGATCACCCGGGCAAAGATAGAATCGCCTGGGATTGCTCAGAAATTAAAATAACCACCAAGATCCGTTCTGGCTCGGCCGAGCAAGCTCTTTGGAGGTTGTGGCTCAGCCGAGCACTACAGGACTGGCCGAGCGAGCCCTCTGTCCATCGTGGCTCGACCGAGCCAGGCTCTGCTCGACCGAGCCTGCCCTCTAAAAACTGGATTGCTCTGTTTTCTACTTTGCTCGGTCGAGCCTGGCTTCCATTGATTCCTAACTCGGGCAATTTCCCTACAAAACTAAGCCGAAAATGCTGCTTTATGCTCAAAACTCAACCTACACCATCCAAAACACAAAAACGCAACAAATGAAAAACAAAAACATATGATATGAGAGTGAAATGGCCACAAACATGCACGCTCACACATCGAAATATAGGTCATTTTACGCACATATCTATCATCTTCTTTTCTTACTTGCTGCTCGTGTAAAGACAGTTTTGGCTTGAATCAGTTGTCCTCTAGTAGTTTGTGAATTGCAATCCTCAATATCGTTCACCTCCAAATTATTACCTTCATTTGATTGATGTTTAAACTCACTTCCTTCTATTTCTCTCCAATGGATCTTGTCGCCGTGAGGTAAGAAGTCAGATGAGACAGGGCATTCACCTTCTTCTCTAAGACCGATCAATTTCTCTATCAAGTAGCTAATTTTCAACCCAAAACCAACTCCGGATTTAAATCTGTGGGTCTTCCAATACTCTCATTCTTCCTGGAATTCTCAAGAATTTGCCCAAAAATGAATTCGGCCCAGTTTCCACCTAGACCATCATCCAAAACCGTCATAACAGCATACTTTGGTTGACTCAATTTAGAGAAGGGTCTTGCACCGCAGTACATCATTCTGAGTGCAATGTCACTCAGAGATTTGTACAGAGGCCTCAATTCGGAGACCCTTGTATGTAGGTGAAATTTTTCTTTATGCTCTGGCTTCTTCCAGACACGCAAATGTCTTTCCTTTGCCCCATCGTCATTCTTCAAGTAATTGACAATATATTTGCCAGTTTTGGGTAGGTGGAAGAACTCAGCAATAGTATCTGCGTTTATCTCTATTTGAATCTTGTTGACCTTGGCTCTGAAGGATTTTCCACCTTTGTCAACAATAGCATTCTCATAAAATTCGGCAACACGGTGAGGCTTGAATTTTTGAGGGCGTAACTCCAGAAACTGTATGACCTTTCTTTGTGCAATTTGTCGTAGATTTCTTCATATGAACACCAATAATAATGTTCTTTGAGAGTTAAGATTTTCTCCTTAAAGACTTGACTTACTCGGATGTCCCTGTTTGAGAGATCGGCGGCGTCGATGATGTCATTTAACAGGCACTTTAATTCCCTATGAGTGATTTCTTAAGTGGAGGCACCTTTCTTTGATCTCCCTGATTTGCTTGGACCTTCGCCTGATGAGGGCTTTCTCTTGCCCATTATGTAGAACAGGGTGGATTGATGGAGATGCTAGATTGAAAAAAATGAATTTGATATGTTTCTATTGTAGAAATCAATTTAGGGTGAGGCGTGATTGCGGAGGGTTTTAATCGAGGTTGGGATGCAGTTAGATCCACGACTGGGATGAGCTTTCACTTTATGCAATCTTTGGCTGTGAAGAAATCTGACGTAAGTGCGTCTGTTCCCATTCTGTTGTGGCGTGTGCATAGCTCGTGATTGTGGCTACGTGTCTCCGTCCAATACACCACGACAGTGATGGGTTTTGTATATTGAAAGCATTTATTATAATGTGTATACAACGGTTTATTTCTCCTATCTGTTAACAATCGTACATGTATGAACAATGGTATCCTCTTTTCTCACCGATAGGGACGATCATACGGCGTGTTGTAGATCGCAGAAGACAGTATGATCACTTGACCTAGTGAGACATAAACATGATCACAGCCGAGACAGCGTATGAGGATACGTCTGTCCGGATGGCTGCGGCATTGTCGGAATAAGTAGTCTGTCTTGGTTACTTGACATGCTGATACGCAGAGGTGGCGTATTGATGGACCACAGTGAGATATATTCATCTGTCTGACATCAGCGAAAAAAAGATCTCGTTATATTGATTGAGTCCAAACCCTAACGAAGGTTCAGGGGTTTGCACGGGTTGACTGTTGCTTTGACTTGCCATGGAGGAGAGCCAACACAGCGCGCTCGTATATCCACATCTTGGGTAACAGCAGTTTGTGTAGTACCGCCTGAGACTGAACTTAGGTAACCATATCCGAGTAATAGGATGGGGACATTACCTGAGGAGCTCAATAAGTCCTGCATGCTGATTAAGTTCAGGCACGAGTGATAAGGTTTGAGTGGTACTACTCAGGAATAATAAGATATTAATTAATTGTAGTTAGAGCTTGTCAGAGGCTCCGATTAATTGATGGATGTCCGGTAACCTTAAATATGGGGATTCTCAATTAATGCAGCCCGTTCTCATAACGTGGTAATAAAGGGGTAGGTCAGTATTAATTCTGTGGTGAAAAGAATTAATATTAATTAATTAATTGTGTTCTGGGTTGTGGACATGGGAATTAATTAATTTATAGGCCCACTTTATTATTTGCATTAGGTCCCAGGTCTGGCCCAAATAAGTGTGCTGAATTGAGCCCAAAATGGCCCATTAGGGTTTCCAACCCTAGGTCTATAAATAGACAGCTCTCTCTCATAATTCAAAAACACAACTGAAAAACCCTAACCCTAGAGAGAGAGAGGAGGCGCCAATTTTTGTAGAAGGAGGAGAATTTTGAATTCTGGTCCTGCTCAAGCCACAGATCTACGGATTCCTCACCAGTAGTAGATCTGATCAGCACCGGGATACAGATCTGAAGACCTGATCTGGAGAACAGAACTTCTTCTTTCTCTATTCTTTATTTTCGATTTGCTCTAGAAATTAGTTTTCTAATTTCTTTTTTCGCAGAGAAATCGGATTGCGTGGTTGAATCGGTTCTTGGAATTCAAACGCAAAAGATCGGTACAGACCCTACGAAGTTATGGTAAATCTCTCAATCCACAATCTTGTATTAAATTCATAGGAGCATGCTAGGGTTTTGAGAAATTTAATTATGAGCAATATCCATAGATCGATCCGGTTCATTTGGTTTTGGTGATTCGGTTCACGGTAAAACCCTACAATTGGTATCAAAGCCAGGTTTCTGATTTATGGCTCTATTGTTCATAATTAAATTCGATATGCATGTATGAATTTATAATTGTGGATGTTGGTTTTTGTTCCTCGTGGCAACCCTTTGATTCAGCCCGCGGTGGTTTATCCGTGTAGGGCTGAATTATTTTGTAAAATCATGAGAAAATCCATGATTAGAATAGATTTGACATTGTAATAGAATAGTTTCTGTAATTTTTCAAATTATGTAATTGGATGGGTCGAGGACGAAGAACGAACACGGAGCCGACGAAGGACGGTGCACGGCGGCAGCAAGAGGGCGCGCGCGCGTGCACGACTGACGACAGGCACGCGATGCACGCGCACAGCAGCGCAGGGCGGCGCTGGGCCGATGGCGGCGACGGCTCCGGTCGTCGTCGGCTGCTGTTGTCCCGTCGCGGTGGCTCGTGTTTTGGTGGTTTGTGCAATCCTGTGTAAACCCTAGGGTTTGCATTAGGGTTAGGGCAAATCATCAGATCACAAAGGCCTAAAAATCCAAAAGATTTGGTGTATCAAGATTTGAGAAGATTTGAATTTATTCATTAAATTCAAAATTCAAATTATAGTAGATAGATTTTATTTTCTATTTATTTTTGGGGCCACGAGGAATTTTTGTTTGCCTTAATTGTCCTCGTATGATATGTGATTTATTTATGTGCGCAATTAAGTATGTGTAGATCATAGGAAAAGCATGTTTTACTGCTTTTATTATTTACAGCTTTCCAAGCATGCTTATGTGATTAATTTCTTTTGTTGGATTATATTTTGGGAATTTTTGGGCTTGTTTAATTACATGCAAAAAATTTGGAAAATATAATGACAAAAGGGAATTATGTGTGCGCATAAAGAAACATTTTAAAAGAAAAATACTAAGCAGATATTTTAATTAAAATCAATAGACCTCCACAAAGTGGTCCTAGGCTGTAAGTGTATCTCTCGTTCTAGTAAACATCTACGAGTGTAGCTTGCTAGTTCCCGGAGGTGCATGGGTACGGTTGTTGGGATTTCTAGACAAACAATTTAAATCATGTGAATAGTGGGAGGGCTTTGCGTAAACGTCTACGAGTGTAGCTTGCGTAGACCTCTTTCACAAGTATTCTAGGATTGATTTAAATTATAGATAACAAAAGCTTTGAGGGCTGTGCGGTATGGTTACGTGACATGCTAAACTGTCTCTTTTGGCCGGAGTTAAATTTGTGGTTAATTGCTTAGAAGCATCTTAGAATATAATGCAAGAATTGCATCCCTGTTCTTGAGAGATGGCTTGGTCTAAGGTTTTCACTAATTATTAATTTCTAATGTCAAAAGCATCCTGACATGGTAGTGAAATTAAATGGATTGGGGCTTAAAACCCGCAGTTCTGGTTGAGGGTGACATCGTAAACGTCTACGAGTGTAGCTTGCGGTGGGAACTCTTGGGCAATTAGTGGAAAACATTTGTATTTGATTTATTAAAAGGTTTTCAATGCATTTGTTTTCGAAGTTCAACATGTATGTTCTTATTTAAGATTCCTATTTGTTTCAGATATGTCTATGTCTACTGTCAATCATATACTTGCTCTCAATCCTCTAACTGGTCCAAACTTTCCTGAATGGAGATACTGCATTGAGTATATCCTATTGACTAAACAACACATGTTTGTTCTCACTATGATGCCACTTGCTACGTATGACCGTAGTGGTTCCAGAGTCAGACACAATTCTATGACAGATGGATGATATCTGAGGAATTTACCTACAGGTTGATCTCGGATAATTTGTCTAGAGAATTGAAATTGAAATACATGGGCTATGCTAGCTCTGTAGGAATCAAGATGGACTTGGTGCGTACGTATGGGAGTGTTGAAAGAACTATCAGTTGTAAACTTGTGAAAGATCTTGTTTGCAAGAGAATGACTGAGGGTAGTTCGGTGACATTGCATGTGATGATGATGTGTAACATCATGAATCAGTTCACATGTAGAGGTGGATGTATCAGCGATCGGGCCAAGATCGATATTATCCTGAACTCATTGCCACTTACTTTCCATAACTTTAAAAAGGATGTTGCTGGGGGAAGTGAGTACACTTTCAAACAGTTGCTAACTGATCTCTTGACGGAACAGTCCTGTGTACCTTCATACCATTCTGAGTTATCAGATCTGGTGCATGGTTTGAACACATTGAAAGATGTGGTCGATAACCAATGCAGGAGACTTGTTGGTTGGAAAAGGTGTGCGAGGAAGTTTGGAGGAAGGAAGATGGTTGTCACTTCAAGTGAGAAAGCATGCGGAAGTAAAGGACAAGGTGCGTCATTTGCATTTGTAACGGAAACATGTTTAGCATCGGTTTCTACTCATTCGTGGGTAGTGGATACTGGAGCTACTGATCATGTTTGTTACATTTTGCAGAGGTTCACACCGAGGAGGGTGCTGAAGAATGATGAGGTTACTATCTCAATGGGGAACGCAGCACAAGTGAGTGCAGCTGCCATTGGAGATTTCACCTTGTACTTTGACCATTCTGTTTTAACATTGAGAGATGTTTTGTATGTGCCGAATTTTCGGCAGAATCTTATTTCAGTTTCCAAACTTTATGTTGATGGATATTCAGTTATTTTTGATAGTGGTGTTTCTATCATTGGTAATAACGGTGTTATCTGTCGTGGAATGCTGAATAACTCTCTCTATGTTGTTAACTGTAATCAAAATATGTCCGCAAGTATTGCATGTAATTCATCCGTAATTGATAATCCTAGGAAGAGAAAACTTACTTCTTCTGATGAGGATCTTACATATCTCTGTCACGTGAGATTGGGTCACATCAGCTTGAAGCGGATTCAAAGACTTGCAGATGACGGTACATTGGACCTAGTCGGGCTGTACCATATCAAGTCTGCGAATCCTGCATCGAGGGCAAGATGTCAACTAGGCCTTTCAAGGCTAGTCAGTCTTGAGCAGAGGATGTGTTGGAGTTGATCCATTCTGACTTGTGTGGACCGATGTCCATGCAGGCTCGTGGAGGGTACGAGTATTTCTTCACTTTCATTGACGATTACTCAAGGTACGGATACGTTTACCTGCTTCGCTACAAGTCTGAATGCTTTGAGAAATTCAAAGAGTTCAAGGCTGAAGTAGAAAAGAATGTCGGGAAAACTATCAAGGACTGCGATCTAACCGTGGTAGTGAATACCTCGGCAACGAGTTCCTGCAATATTTGTCAGAAAATGAGATTACATCCCAATGGTCTGCACCGGGTACTCCCCAGCAAAACGGTGTAGCTGAAAGAAGAAATAGGACTCTTCTAGAGATGGTAAGATCAATGATGAGTTATGCAAACTTACCAATTTCGTTTTGGGGCTACGCATTGGAGACAACAGCTTACGTGCTTAATGTGGTGCCTTCTAAATCAGTTCCTAAGACGCATGCTGAGCTCTTCCTTGGTCGCAAACCTAGTTTGTGCAAGTTTAGAGTATGGGGCTGTCCGGCACACTTACTGTCGAAGGAACCTGATAAGTTAGAAAGCAGGTCTAAAGTAATGTTGTTCATAGGGTATCCCAGGCAAACAAAAGGTGGTCACTTTTACTGTCCTGAGAGTCAAAGAGTCGTTGTTAGCACCAACGCTAGATTCTTGAGGACGAGTATGTGAGTAATCACAAGTCAAGGAGTGATATCGTTCTACAAGAAATTGAGAACGAGAATGCAATTCCAAGGGAAGGGGAACGTGTAGATGTGGGTGCACCTGTGAGAGGTACAGCACCACAGAAACATTCTTCAGTGCAAGGTGCAGGACCACAAGTCACTCCACCTACTACTGACACGGCACCAATGCCTCGTCGCAGTGGGAGAGTTATTTTCCAACCAAAAAGGTACATGTTCGTGGGTGAGTCTTCGGACTTGAGCCCGGAAGACGGACATGAAGACTCTGACCTATTGACTTACGAAGAGGCACTGCAGGACAAGGATGATGCCAAATGGCGTGTCGCCATGGATTCTGAAATAGAATCCATAACTGCTATGGATGTATACCAGAAAACTGATTTGCCGGATGGCTTTAGAGCCATTGGGTGCAAATGGGTATACAAGAGAAATAAAGGGGCGGATGGAAAGATCACGGCTTTCAGGGCCAGGCTGGTGGCAAAGGGTTATAGTTAAAAAGAGGGCATTGACTATGACGAAACCTTTTCACCCATAGCCATGCTCAAATCCATCCGGATACTCCTTGCCATAGCTGCGCATATGGACCTCGAGATCTGGCAGATGGATGTCAAAACCGCTTTTCTAAACGGTTACCTTGAAGAAGGTAGGGACATCTATATGCAGCAACCTGAGGGTTATATAAGCAAGGGCAAAGAACATCTTGTCTGGAAGCTTAGGAAGTCCTTGTATGGACTTAAGCAAGCTTCAAGGTCGTGGAACTTACGTTTCAACGATGTGATTAAATTTTATGGATTTGCACAGTTGGAAAATGAAAGTTGTGTTTACCGACTTTGTGTTAGTGGGAGCGTGGTCTTCCTTGCACTATACGTTGATGACATACTCCTATTTGGAAACAACGAGGGAGTGATGTCCGAAATCAAGGTTTGGTTATCCGAACAGTTCCAAATGAAGGATCTGGGTGAAGCAGGCTACATTCTTGGGATTAAGGTCTTACGAGATCGTAAGAGAAGAATTTTGAGCTTATCCCAGGCATCCTATGTGGATACTGTGATAGCCCGGTTCAGCATGCAACTCGCCAAGAAAGGCTTGCTGCCTTTCCGACATGGCGTTCATCTTTCTAGTGGGCAGTATCCTCAGACACAGCGGGAGAAAGATGTGATGAGTCTTGTACCGTATGCTTCGGCTGTGGGTAGTCTCATGTATGCGATGTTGTGTACCAGCCCAGATATCTGTTATGCCGTTGGCATGGTAGCAAGATATCAGTCTAACCCTGGACAGGCACACTGGACTGCTGTAAAGCATATCCTCAAGTATTTGAAAAGAACTAGGAATTTCTGCCTAGTTTATCAAAGTGAGGATCTATGCCCTGTGGGTTATACAGACTCGGATTTCCAAGGGGACCAGGATGAGAAAAAATCGATCTCAGGTTATGTGTTTACCCTGGGAGGTTGAGCTGTATCTTGGAGGAGCTCAAAGCAGAAATGCATTGCTGACTCCACCATGGAGGCGGAATATGTCGCCGCCTCCGACGCCTCGAAAGAGGGGGTGTGGCTCCGGAACTACCTTTTAGAGTTGGGCGTGATTCAGAGTTTGCCGACGACCATCACAATTTATTATGATAATTCTGGTGCAGTGGCAAACTCAAAGGAACCGCGGTCTCACAGGGCAAGCAAACACATAGAGAGAAAGTACCATATCATACGAGAAATCGTATCGAGGGGCGATGTGCTGATTAAGAAGATTGACACTTCTGACAATCTTGCTGATCCATTTACAAAGAGCTTGCCGCAGAAGGTTTACGAAAGACATATTCGTGAGCTGGGTCTGAGGTGGATGCTGACCACTGATAGTGGTTAAAGACAGCAGACTAGATAGACGGACTGTATACTCTGTAATAGCTTTGTTATGCTTTGAGTATAAGTGGGAGATTGAAGGGTTTTGTATACTGAAAGCATTTATTACAATGTGTATACAACGGTTTATTTCTCCTATTTGTTAACAATCGTACATGTATGAACAATGGTATCCTCTTGTGTCACCGATAGGGACGATCATACGGCGTGTTGTAGATCGCAGAAGATAGTATGATCACTTGACCTAGTGAGACATAAACATGATCACAACCGAGACAGCGTATGAGGATACGTTTGTCCGGATGGCTGCGGCATTGTCAGAATAAGTAGTCTGTCTTGGTTACTTGACATGCTGGTACGCAGAGGTGGCGTATTGATGGACCGCAGTGAGATATATTCGTCTGTCTGACATCAGCGAATAAAAGATCTCGTTATATTGATTGAGTCCAAACCCTAACGAAGGTTCAGGGGTTTGCACGGGTTGACTGTTGCTTTGACTTGTCATGGTGGAGAGCCAACACAGCGCGCTCGTATATCCACATCTTGGGTAACAGCAGTTCTTGTAGTACCTCCTGGGACTAAACTTAGGTAACCATATCTGAGTAATAGGATGGGGACATTCCCCGAGGAGCTCAATAACATTCATCGTGCCAAAGTCCTGCAGGCTGATTAAGTTCAGGCACGAGTGATAAAGTTTGAGTGGTACTACTCAGGAATAATAAGATATTAATTAATTGTAGTTAGAGCTTGTCAGAGGCTCCGATTAATTAATGGATGTCCGGTAACCTCAAATATGGGAATTCTCAATTAATGTAGCCCGTTCTCATAACGTGGTAATAAAGGGTTAGGTCAGTATTAATTCTGTGGTGAAAAAGAATTAATATTAATTAATTAATTGTGTTCTGGGTTGTGGACATGGGAATTAATTAATTTATAGGCCCACTTTATTATTTGCATTAGGTCCCAGGTCTGACCCAAATAAATGTGCTGAATTGAGCCCAAAATGGCCCATTAGGGTTTCCAACCCTAGGTCTATAAATAGACAGCTCTCTCTCATAATTCAAAAACACAACTGAAAAACCCTAATCCTAGAGAGAGAGAGGAGGCGCCAATTTTTGTAGAAGGAGGAGAATTTCGAATTTTGGTCCTGCTCAAGCCACAGATCTACGGAGTCCTCACCAGTAGTAGATCTGATCTGCATCGGGATACAGATCTGAAGACCTGATCTGGAGAACAGAACTTCTTCTTTCTCTATTCTTTATTTTTTATTTGCTCTAGAAATTAGTTTTCTAATTTTTGTTTCCGCAGAGAAATCGGATTGCGTTGTTGAATCGGTTCTTGGAATTCAAACGCAAAAGATCGGTACAGACCCTACAGAGTTAAGGTAAATCTCTCAATCCACAATCTTGTATTAAATTCATAGGAGCATGCTAGGGTTTTGAGAAATTTAATTATGAGCAATATCCATAGATCGATCCGATTCATTTGGTTTTGGTGATTCATTTCACGGTAAAACCTTACAGACAGTGCATCCCTAGTAAGCTTTCGTCCAGCGGACAATATCTGAGAGTCCATATCATCCTTTAGAGAGTAAACACAGTTTTCCTTTTGTTCTTTCTTTTGGAACACTGTGGTGACAGTTTCCAGATAGAGATACTAATAACTCATCAAAATTGTTAGAACAATTCTTCGTCAACCCATAACTATGGTCTTGAATCATGACCTTGCCGCTGAACTCTTTACTCTTCATCATACAGTCTGCTCGTTCACGTGTCCATAAGCAATTGAACCATGTGAAATGGCTTCTGAAAATACCTTCTTCGTGTGAGTAAGAAATACACTCAAGATATCTTTTCATACAATCCCTGGGATAATTTCTTCCTTGAAGAGAATGGTCGTTCCTGCTCAGATTGAGATTAAGAGGGGTAAAATCTTGAATCTGATTGGGTTATTGGTTGAGTACTTTGGCACTTCTATTCATGACATTGTCATGGGTGATTTGATGTCTAATCAGCTTTTTCCCTTTGTCATTCGTCAGCCTTATAAATTTCAGAACGAGTTTCTAAAAGAGGTTGTCGAAGCGATCTATGTGACAGAGGGTAATGAGATACATGCCTTCTTCCAAGAGCAAAAGATATGTTTGTCGCCTGAGTCCTTCTCTCTTAGTTTTGGACTGCCTTATGGTATGAGGCCTTTGATGGACTATCGACGAGATGAGACAGCCCCAGAATGGTATGCATGGCAGAAGTAGAGAGAAATTCTCGTAGATTTCCATCTAACAATTTCTTCGAGTTTCATGATGCCTCGATATCGGTTGGTATTTGATATTATTAATCAAATAATGTTGGAGATCCTTCATCGGTTACGGAGTTCTCCTTACCGGTGTGGAAAGCGATGATGGCTATTGATGACGAAGCTCAAGTTGACTGGGCCTCCTTCGTCTTTGATCGAGTGAGAAATGCCATTGAAAATCTAACAACTCTCTCTATTCCTTATGGAATTCCATTGAGTTGGCTTATTGAGCAACAAATCCTAGAGAATGC
The DNA here is from genome assembly GCA_026898455.1 of Plectranthus barbatus. NCBI lineage: Eukaryota > Viridiplantae > Streptophyta > Magnoliopsida > Lamiales > Lamiaceae > Plectranthus > Plectranthus barbatus. The sequence continues at coordinate 142,581 of JAPKLW010001487.1, read as the reverse complement.
TTGAGGAGGTTGGTCCACACTCTTAGATTTAGATTTTTATCCGCCACGGTTTGTCTCTATCGACTGATCTCCTCTGCCTTTACTTGAATAATTTCTATTGTAGTTTAAAGTCTGTAGGCTCGGGGTGAACTGTCTTCTTCTTTTATATTTCAGATAATGTATCATGTATCTTTTATCATTCAATGAAATGTCTCCCCCTTTTTGTTTGGAGACACAGTTTGTGCCTTAAGAGAAACTTTTTGCACTTGACTTGTGATTCTCTTGTGGAAATCACAGTTCACTTATGATCCTTGGAGTATCTTGTACCCTAAGTGAATCTTTTCCTAAGGATTTGATGTTTGTTCTGAAAATCGTACTCCTACAATCTGTCTTCTTTGCAGACTCTACAAGTTCCCTCGTGAGTTGCTTACTGTAGTTATTGATCATTGAATGCTCGCCTATCGACCTTGGATTTCCCGTCATGACTAGTCGTATCCTTAAGATATTTGATATCCTTCTTGAATAGTTCAAAAAGAATCCGCCCATAAATAATCTTCATTAGCATCTTTTATGATTCACCCATGTAATATTCTTCCAATGACCATATCATATACTCTACTTCTAAGAGAATATGACTTTGCCTTCTCCTCCTTCTCCTTCTGCCTACATGATCCCTAACATCGTGGAAGAGATTAGGAGAATCTCCATTCGAACAAACAAGATAATTGATAGAGTAGGAATTCAAGCATATCATTAGAGAGCTCCATGTATTGATCAGTGGTTGATGGGTCTTCGGAGAGCTAGTGGGTGAGCCAGATTTGTGACCATCGAGCCTCACTGCTTCCACGAAGAGTTGCTCAGGATGTTTGCGTATTACTCTAAAGTTACTCAAAATGAGATTTTCTTTAACCTCAACGGGAGAGAGATCTGCTGGTCTGCAGACTACTTTGCAGCAGAGTTTGGGCTACCTCATCATGGCAGTAGGACACATGTTATGTCCTATCGAAATGAAGTGACAGCACCCGAGTGGTCCATATGGCCTGAATGGAGAGAGGGAAACATCTTTCATCCGACTGCTCCATGTACATACCTCAGGCCTAACTCCAAATTATCATTTGACATAATTAATCAGATGGTTGTCAGTAATCCTCCCAAGAGACTAACTTCAAATCACCTGTCTGGAAAGCAATGATGGTGTATGAACAACAAGGAGAGGTTGATTGGGCAGGATTCATCTTTGATCGCCTGAAGATGTCTCTTCGAAATCTGCCAGATGCAACTGTTCCTTATGGCATTCAGTTAAGCTGGCTGCTGAAGAAGAGTATTCCCTATCTCAATGATGGTCCTTCAGGTCTTGTTGGAACTCATTACTACCCTTCTCGTCAGATTAACTGGGCACTTATCCATTGATAGACGGTAGATAATGACACAATTTCTTTTGTATCTGATGTCTGAATGTAATGGTGACTTGTCTCCTTGTATCCATTTTTAATGAAAGAGAACTTTTATTTTCTTTGTCTTCAGCAAACTGTGAACATTTAAAAATTGTAATTAACTTAATCATTGTCTTATTTAAGTACAATTAATAGTTGTTGCACTGATCACTTATCATCTCCTTCTCTTGAGATTTCATCAAACTCTAGAAGCCCTAGTTTGATGCATAGCTCTTTGAAACGAGCTTGAGGTAGCGGTTTAGTGAATATATCCGCTAACTGGTCTTCAGTTCTAATGTATTCCACTGAGACATCCTCCTTTTCGACGTGGTCTCGAATGAAATGATGAAGAATGTGAATGTGCTTCGTCCTGGAATGTAGAACTAGATTTTTTAAAATAGAAAATGCATTGTTGGTATAACAGTAGATTTAATTCCTCACTAAGTGACCTCGTTCTTTCGACTTCATTGGTCAAAACTAAAATTTTTTATTTCAGTGAGGCATTTTCACTAATTAGTGTATCCTTAATTTAATGAAATTTTCAAATTTTTTAATAATTTTCTCAACTAAAATGTCCTCTGAACTTGAATGACATGTTTCAGAATTTATATCAAAGCATAAAGATACACTAGGTGGGGGGAGATTAGTTGTTACCAGGATTTCGCGATTTGAAGCGCTTTGTTCTTCATCGGTAACATCTCCATCAATGGCTGCCATGAAAGCTAGATATGCTTCCTCATCCTTCTCATTTTCAGACGTGTAGTAACCATCGTCATGGTTTGGCACGTCCGGCACTTCAGTTCTTGTGAGCATCGCTTGGGCAACAGCTTTGGATGCACTCCTCTCGAACATCTTCTTCAATCTGTCTCTCTCCTCCTGAGAGACTTAAGGGCATTCATACTTCAGGTGGTCAGGAGAGTTGCACTCGTAGCATGTGCGTGGCTCTCTCTTGGTGAACCTTTGATCACTGGACTGAGCTTCCTTTTCTTTTCCTTTTGCCTTCTCGATAAGCATGGTTAGGTTCTTCATTTGTTCCTCCAGTTTGGCAACTGACAGTTCAGTTTCTGTCTTCTGAACTGTGTTGGAAGTGTCCTTCACCAGTGATTGATAGGCAGTTTTCTCGAAGTAAACTGGCCTTTTTGAGTGTGTTTGAAAATCTCTCTTTACAAAGAAGGCTGCATTACCATCAGTTCTTGAGTTTGGAGTTCAAACAGCTTCATTCCTGTTCACCATCTGGATGTCCCATTCATGGGCTTGAAGTTCGGCGAACAGTTCCTTTGTGGTCAATTTGGAGAGATCCATGGTCTTAAAACTGGTGGTTTTAACAATCCAATCCTCCTTCGGCATTCTCGACAGAATTTTGGCATTCATATCGGCCACTTTCTCTACTTTTCCGAGACTCTTCATCTCGCTGACGATGGTGTTAAAACTTGTTTCCATCGACTTAATTGTCTCAGCGGGTAACACCTGGAAGGATTCTTATTTTTCTACAACAACTTGCTTTATGTTGTGCTTCATCGCCTATATTTCTTTTGTGAGGTTGTTGATCCAATCCCAAAGTGTCTTGGCCGTGTTGTTTTTTACGGCTGCATCCATGAGAGAATTTGGGAGGGATTGTATAATCATTTCATGTGCAATGTGATCAACCTGGTGGCATTTCTTGTCCTCATGTGTCCAGTCCTCCATAGGTTTGTTTACCATTTTAATGCCGCCTGGAGCATCTCCTACGGCGAGGGTGACCTTTGAGATCTTGATTTTTAGAGGTCCATTGTTTAGAACCTCATCCATCTTTGGATGTTGAGCTCTCAACTGAATGAGACACCTCTTCTTCCATACTTCAAACTTCTCTGGGTTGTATTTGGGAAGGCTTGGATAACTCATCATTATCTAAAGATTGTCTGCTCGCTAATCACACTTAAACAAACAGTTAGAGTGTAAGGAAGTACGGATCCGGTCTTAAGCGACTCAAAACAGGACAGTCTAGAAAGACCAACCTGAATCTGATACTACTTGTTGCTCGTAATAACCTACTCTTCCTTTGCAAGAGCAGGCTGCTCTGTTCTTACTCGAAAAGTAAGAACACCAAAGAGGTGGATTAAGTTGGCTGACTTAATCCTCGTGTACCCAGGGTTACACTGTGAATATCCAAAGATTCTATAAGCAATGAATGCTTCGTGTTCAATAAATGAACCATGATATTAATGCCTTCTCTCTTGAAAGTGTTTAATGCTTTGAGCTTTAACTTCTATAGAGAGGCTAGTGTGTCGGAGATTCAAATATGCGAGATAACTTAGAGGAGCTTATATTCCAATGTTCAGAGGTTTTGGCTAAGGTTTTTATGTCTCTGTACTTTCTGCTATTTATAGGTGGAGACCCAGAAAATAGCCGGTAGAGACATAGAGAAGAATGTTCAATCATAGTCCATTCTTCTCTGCAAAAAGTAGTTCCCCTCTCTGCTATCTCTGCTGCATCGACCTGCTTTTCAGAGCAACTTGTACTTGTTGTGTTAGACGTTCAAACAACATTGTACACCAGTCGCAACTGAGCATTGTATGTTTTCTCATTGACTTCCTCAAGGATCTTCTGCGACTGTTTGACACTAGCCTCTTATGCATTCCTAGACGCGAAACTCTCTTGGCCTGAAATTGTGAGCGCCTCTCAATAGTTCTTGTGTGAATGTTGCATTCACAGATCTCTTGTGTATCTAAGCCTTGACAGGAAAAACTATCTGCGCAGTTTTTGTGGCCTTGATCTGCTCTGCTTGTCTTCGTCTTGTATGTTAAACAGTTATTTCGTCTGAATGTCGTCTTCTTCAAAACTGTTTCCCAGTTTTGATGATATCCTTCTTCCTAAACTATTACAACTCAATTATCCTATACAAGGATTTCATTAGGTAATAACTCTAAGGCCTAGACTTTTGCATATAGTTTTGACACATCAAAACATCAAATTAAGGTGGGATTACAACATTAATACCTAACAAATAAAAAATGAGAAACGAAAAGAAAATAAAGAGAAAAAATGAAAAGAAATAATTGAGACTAGAATAAAGCCTCGGGTTGGGTGGTTTGAAGTTGATGATTGGGGGGTTTTGGGGAATTTGAAGAGTTTAGCTACTTTGCCCTAAAACCACCTCCCCTTTTAGATAACCACGTTATAACCTAAAGAAAGACCTTCTTGATTCTAGGATCTAGCTCGTTGTAGTATAGTGGTGATATTGGATACAAGATTATCGAAATCGAGCTTCATATCTCGTGCTTTTTTGCATTGTCCCTGAACACATAAGGGAGTGCATTTCATTTCTTTTATCCAATTTGTTAAGTGGATTGAGTCTTTAGCATTAACTGTTTCACAAAGGTAGGTGATAATCTCGTTTGACTGCGGCATGCTAAGATAGAAAAGATGAGCTATGAGGTATTGCACGAGGTAGAATGATTACTTTACTTTGTTTTGAATGAGGACAATCAAAGGTTCAAGTTTGGGGGATTATGATATGTGCGTTAAATGAGCTACAATTCAATGTGTGTGCATGCTTGTTTGTGTCCATTTTACACCCATATCATATGTTTTTTGCTTGTTTTTGTTTTGTTTTTGTGTTTTGTGTTGTTTGAGTTGTGTAGGGAAAGTATGGAGCATATTTCATCAAGTTTGGCCAATTTTAGGTGAAATATCGACCTGGATGAGGTTCTAGTGCTGGAAATACCAACCCGGATGAGCAGATGAGCAGCAGGGGTGATTTTAGAGCCAAATCCTGATCCGGACCACTATGGGTTTGGTCAAGATTTGCCTTTGTTCGGCTCATCTTGACTGAACCCCTGTTCAGATCGGTCGGTCTCTGCTCAATAGAGCCAAATACCGGTCGATCCAGATAGATCCCAAGTGGTCCCAAATGTGCTGCTACCTTTAGGGTTTGAGTCTACGATGGACAACACGAGTTGCCATTATGAATTTCTTGCCAAGGGTCGTTCTTAGGATACCAGGAATAAATTTTAATTAAATAAACCATGCGAATCCTATGCATGCTCCTAAAAAATTAATTGCATAGGATGGATCTAGAGAATACCTGATTTCACCGTTTGATCTACAGGACAGATCGGAGAATAACAACGATGAAATAGATCTGGATCTTGGACGCCGGCGTGGACAGTTGTTCCTACAGATCTGATCTTCCGATCTGTTCCCTTGCTCCTTGGAAATCTGGTGAGGATTATCTACCAAGTTGAATCCGAGATCTGGAGAAATCGATCAATTTCTCCCTTCCGGATAGCCGCCGCCCTCTCTCTCTATTTACTGATTATACTAAAAAGTCTCTACATGATCTGATAGAGAGAAGGCCTATTTATAGTGTTAGGGTTTTGAGAAACCCTAACCCTAATGGGCTCTGAGCGGTTAATGGGCCAGACCAGGGATCAGATGCAAATAATAAAGTGGGCCCTCTTTATTAATTAATCATTCCTTGTTCAACCCAGAACATAATTAATTAATAAAACATTGTTTTAACCTTCACCACGGTAACAATGCTGACTCGCCCCTTCATTACCACGTTATTAGGAACGGGTTGCACCAAACTAACATGATCCACATATTTAAGGTTTTAGACATTCATTAATTAATTTGGCCTATGACAATTAGCCACAATTAATTAATCGCTTATTTCCCGAGTAATGCCTGTTGGTCCCGGTTTATCAGGGTATAACTTGGCAGCGGAAAATGTGTTAGTTCATTTCTTGCACTCTGCTGGTTACTCAGCTGACTGGGACCTTGTCAGCTGGTAAGTCAACTGGCACTATGAGTACTCAGCTGACTGGCGACTGGCTGGTCAGCTGGTAGCTCAAGACTTAGAATATCTTAGCCTTGTTTGTACAGTTATATCAGTTTTCAGATATACACCAGCACTTGAGTGCTGGGTTTCAAATCAGTATGAAAATGCAGAAAGCTGATAAAGACAAAAGGATTTTTATAGTGGTTCGATCAACTGATCTACGTCCACTCTCCAGTCGACTCACTGGAAATTCACTATAAGAGCAATCAGGTACAAAGTTCCTACGATCTATCTTCAGCTGGTAGATGCCCCGTCTACCAGTCCACTGGATCAACCGCTCCCGGTCCTTGTCCTTCTTCAGCTCTCGTCAGATGGATGGAGTGCGAGCACGTCACTTCAACCTCCTCCTCTGACTGGTTGGGTGTTGAGTTCTCCCAAGAACGAGTCTTCTCAATGCGGCAAACTGCCCGTAATAACTCAAGTGCTGGCTGGCACAAGAGCTGCTGTGAACTTCCTCGGAGGAGAAAGAACACCAAAGAGATCTGTAACTTACAAGCTGGAAGCTTGAAGTCTCGTGTTTGAATAAATCAACACACGGATAGCCTTTAGAGAGGCCTCGAAAGTTGTATGCTTTTACTTGCTTGAGCGTAATAAATTTCAGACTTTCGGTAGGTGAAGAGTATTGAATGTTGATGGATCCCAGGTATTTATAGATGAGGGATCCCATTCAAATCTACTAGCCGTTTGGACACATCCGGAAAAGTCTCTGTCGTCGCATGTCCTTCTGACGGCGGCAGGTAGGAATTTCCGGAAGGCGCCATGCTTTTGTCCACTTTATCTGACACAGATCTCTTTGTGTCAGAACGGCTCTTTAAGTCAGTACGAGGAATCGGAACTGGTGTCTTGAACTGATAGACTTTAAGGAAGTCCTCTTGTCAGTTTATTCCTCGACGAATCTTCTTTTTGTCTCTAAGATACTGGGAGAGTGAATCTTGAATTCTGCTGGTAACATCCGACTGGTAGATCATTCTGGTGATCTTGTGCTGGCAGTCTCTGCTGGTGACTTACGCTGGCACAATCTAAGTCTACCAATATGTCTGATGTTAACCCTTTCTTGGAATCTCCCATGACTGGTGGCTTCACCGCTGGTGAATAGTGTCAGCCAGAACACATATTCTGCTGGTAAGATTTCTCAGCCTCCTGCTGGTGAAATCTTCCCAACTGGTGAACAGTAACCAGTCAATAGCTCTACTCCATGCTGATGAACAGTGTCAGCATGAGTCTTTGTCAGTCGCTTTTGCTGGTGAGACTTCTCTCAACTGGTAAGCACATCTCATGCTGGTGAACAGTAGCCAGCATGAGTCTTGATCAGCTACGACTTACAACTCAAAAGACCTAAACAGGACTTTACATTTGAGACTAGAGCTATTCTAGAGACAAACTGACGCTGGTTGGACTTAGGATTTGATCCACCAAAACACTTAAACACCAAATCAAAGATCTAAGCTATCAACTGGGGAAGGGAAACTTAGATAATTTTCCCAACAATGCCACTCACCCCTTTTCACTTATGCCTGAATTAAACAATTCAACCTGCAGGGTTTAACATAATGAACCTTGTGAGCTCCTCAGGGAATGTCACCATCCTGAAATGGATATGCTTACCTTAACGTCCAGACTAAGCAGGCCAAACACAAATTGCCAACACTCAAAATACGGGTATAAAAGTACATGTAAGACTCGCCACCATGGTAAATCAAAGTGCGGTCAATCTGTGTGTGCCCCTTATCCTTCAGTTAGGTTTAAGATCATAGGAAGTATGTTAGGGATCTGGCTCATTCATATGTCAATGAGAATGGCACATCCCACTGTTGATCCCATCAATACATAACCATGTACCGACACATCAAGTAGCTAGGACAAGCCCACTTATGAACCGATGTACCGCAGCTTAGACCGACAGCCTATCCAGGGACCGTCTCAGCTGTGATACTGTTTATATCTCGCTAGGTCAAACGACTCATATGATCCTCTGTGATCTCCTACACACCATATGGTCATCCCTATCTACGAGATAATAGGATATTATGGTTCGTTGTATATTTGTTCTATCAGACAGCGAGCATTGTTGCGGCAACATATATGAAGACCAGTGTACAAAACACTTAATCATATATGCTTTCAGTATATAATCCCAACACTACCTTGGTAGTTTTTCAGATTTAAATGATCCCGGACGAGAGAATCTCATCCGAGGCAATCTTTATGGCTAATAACTTACTATAAAAGGGGGGAAACCGAAATTGAAGGGACTTTTGAACTTTTGGCGGATATTTGAAGGTTACTCACTCAACTTACACCTCCTATCCATTTTTAACATCAATTGAAGAACTTCAAAGGCAAATCTAATAAAATTGATGAAGGAATGAAGATCTAGAGTGGAGATCAAGATCAAATCACGTCAATTTGGGGAAAATTAACCTCTTTTGTAATGGCTAAGTTGTCTATTTGCTTTTATTTGAACCAATGAAGAGGTATGTGTGGCTAAACTCTCTTGGATGTTGGATTAACAAAGTAGTGGATAGTTTTTGTTGATGAATTGATTGTTTACCTCTCTCTATATGATTAAGGCATGCTAGATCTTATTTCTATGCAAATGATGTAGATAAGAGTTAGTCATTTGTTAATTGACACTGAGATTGCAGCCAATACGCCGGTTACAGTTTTGTGAATAGTGTGTTTTTATGTGTGTCTTGATCCAATCCCTATGCGGAGGAAGCACATAGGTTGATAATTCACGAGCCTTTACGAGTGTAGTAGAATTTGACAACGTAACGGTTCAATAATTCTATTGCATCTATGATTAGTTTTCCAGTACAATGGGGAATAATCAATTTTGTGTGAATTGATCATCTATAGAAAGATTAAATGAGTTTACAACATTCAATCAACCAAAATAGTTCACTACCTAGTTCCATTCAACATCATAATTTCTATGTATTGTGAACCTTGATTTTTTCTTGGTTCTACCAATTGTGAAAGAACTTGAGGTTTATTTTTGTTAGTGAGAATCATGTTGAATGTGCATTTCAATTTAATATTGATAGTTGTTGCTAGTAGTTAGTTTAATTTCATTGCCTAGATAGTAAACATACTCAACGATTGTTCTACGTAGATATAAGCCTTCACATATGTAATTTGTACTCTAGTGGGCGAACCGAGTAAGGACCAGATTGATATTTTATTCTTGCATTGCATTAGGAATTCTATTGAGTTTTTAGTGTGATTAGTTACCTATTTCCAGTCACACACATTCATACACAAACTGGTACCACCCAAGATACATATATAAAAATGCATGAAAGACTCTCCACCATAGTACCTCTAAGTGATACACAGATCTATATACACCTTTGTACCTACATTAGGCTTAAGATTCCATCAATCCATCAAGATAAGGATTCTTTTAGGTTCAGATAAAGGAATCGATCTTTACGTATGTCATAACAATGCATACCGAATGCAGCAGCACATCTAGTAACCAAGATAAGCAACTAAATACTGAATGTGTTGCAGCCTAAACCAACAGTCTCTGTGATAAGCTCATTATTTTACTCGCTTATCAATATTATTTTCTACTATTTTATGTAGTTTTATTGAGTTTATATATATATATTATGTGCATGAGTCTATATTAGGTGGTATTATGCGC